>DVZL01007535.1:0-10703 GCA_018236625.1 Lasaia peninsularis
ACCGTTGAAATTTTCACAAATGAATTATTTCTGTTGCCACTGTAACAGCAAATACTAAAAACAGAATAATATAAATGTATAAAGTGATCCCATATAGTAAAAGAGATTTTTTGCGATTTGTCGAAAATAATCCTGAATACAAAAATTAAACAAAAAATTAGCAAATCGGCAAACAGGGGAAAAATAAATTAAAGTAAGAAAAATTAAAATCGGCAAAAAAATCACGTCTATTATATCGGACTATTATATTATAGTAATCTCATTCTGTTTTTAGTATTTGTAATTATAGCGGCAATAGAAACACATCATCTGTGAAAATTTGGACTTCCTAGCTATCACGGTTCATGAGATACAACCTGGTGACAGACAGACACAGACAGAATAACGGCTTTTATTTTTCACATTCTAAACTAAAATTCTAAAATAAAAGTAGTCTAAGCCATTCCTGAATAAATTGGCTGTCTATTAGTGAAAGTCCGTCAAAATCGGTCCAGCCGTTTCAGTTATTAGCGGATACAAACAGACAGAGAGACGAAAATTCGAAAAAATACTATTTCGGTAAAGGTATCTTGTACACGTAAACATATATACCTAAGCATTTAATGAAAAGCGTTTATACCTATATATTTATTTTTATAGATTAAAATTTGTTACCAAATCTGAAAATAGATGGCGTTATGCATTTTTAAATTGCGTCTTAATTTACTCGGCCTTAATATGTATATATGTCATCACTTTAGCATCCCAATTTATTTATATGTTTAGATTAAACGTTCCGTTACTTTTGTCAATTCACGGGATCATTAATTAGCCACCAAATCCGCCGGACATCCGGAACGGTCTGTCCGTTTGTTTAATATTTAGGCGGCTTCCGCGGAGTTTTGTGTAACGAGGGTTCCACATACGACTTAATTCAATTTTAAGCCGTCATTTCTAACCTGAGTCTCATTAAAATGTCATGCTGTATGTAAACATTTCAGTTAAATATTGCCCCTGTGTTTTTAACTTTCCTACTGCTGTGCTGATACGATACTTTTTATAGAAACTAGCTTTTGAGTTTCATATCGGCCGCACTTAGGGAGTGTGAAAAAAAGATAACAACCTATTCTCAAGCCTGCTAAGTTAACAAGTCAAGTTTCATCAAAATCGGTTTTGCCGTTTCGGAAGAGTATGCCAACAAGCAACAATAATATCTGATGTCCTATAAAAAGTGGTGTCCTAGTCAAATCCCCTAAATTAACTAGCCGACTCCGATATCATCTTACAAATATTATGAAAGTTTGTATGTTTGTTTGTTTGTTACTCCTCCACGCAAAAACTACTGGACGGATTTGGATGAAACTTTACAGTAAGATAGAATAACTTGTAGAATTTTTAACCGATTACATTAAAAATAGCGTATGTTTTACGCTTAGATAATTAACGCGGGGAGACTGCGGACGGAAAGGCGATCTAACATCGTCGCCTAATTGTGTATATCTACATACCCCGTCGACGATATGAGTATGATGATATTATTTCTTTACATATATACATCAATACTGAAATAAATGTACTTAACACTGAACCTCAAATATATAGACGATCATTTTTTATCATCGCAATTGGAAATTGAACCCAAGCCTTTTCGATTGGCTTGCACGTAAACCATTTTACCAGTGTTACATTCCTTTGAATGAAAACTTTAACAGTAACAAAACAAAGCAATATATTTTGTCTGTGAAGAGCAAAACTAACTTTTGATTAAAAAACATTATTAACAAATGATTCTGTTTCACGAATATTGAAAAGCATTTTTCAAAGTCCTTCAGCAACATCAAAGTATTAATACAAACTTACTCAAAGGAAGACAACAATCTCGATTTCTCGTTCGTATCTTATTTTATTCTAGAGGAAGCTCCCCCGTTCACAAAGGCAAGTTATTAAGTTAAAGGTTGATTTCGAACAACTTTTTCTACAAAGACCCTTTCGTGTTGCTTCGGTAGCATAACGATTAATACTTTGCAGTTGCTTTTTGTGGTTCCACTCTTTGTGTTCGATCAAACATTTAATTGTAAATTTAAACACTTTTTGGACGTGTTTGGGTTTCACAATTTACTTCGGCTCGTCAAAAGAGGTTTGACGTGTCTAAGTTTTAAGTGGCCAGTATTTTTGTAACAATGAAAGATACTCGTAAAAATAAGAGTAAAGAAAGAAGTGAGGATTTAATCTGGTTGCCGGGGAGTTTGTTTTGCCGTTTCTTCACCTGACTGGCTAGGTTTGAACTGTGGTAGTTTATGGTAGACAGGGTTAAAATAAGTCGTGTGTAAATTAATGTTTATAAATAGTATTATATTACATTACAATATATAGTTTTTTTCAATTAATAATTAAATATAAACCATTGTTAAAATATTATATATGTTGGTATAATTAAAACTTTTGCCTTGTGACAACTTGTTAACACAGATATTCGGCAAGTTAATACATTTCATTTCAATATGATTTTATCATTTGAAACCTTCTTAAAAAAGTACCTTCACGTCTATTATCTCCGAAGGGGTAGGCAGAGGTTTATCCACGGCGGAATAGGTAAGGCGGTGGATCCTTACCCGCGCGAGTTGCTGCACAGCACTCTAACACCAGTGACCCAGTTAACCTATGCTCGCTGCTTACGAGCTGCCTGGTAGAGAAGCAGTTGGTCTATTCTACATAGAGAACTCGGACCAACACGGGGGAAAATAAAGATTATTATTATTATTAAATGTGAAATTGCAAAAAAAACGACCAAGTGCGAGCCAAACTCACCGCTCTTTTAATTAAATTACTAGCAAAAGTAGTGATCATAGTAAACTAGCTTCTTATACCTACACTCTACAGGATTTTCATAGTACCTAATTATATACAATGATTAAATATTTGTTTTTTGTTTACAGGTAACATCCAAATGTCAAGGCGCTCGCTTTGTAAGTCGTAGAGTTGTTTCCAAAACATTATCATTATAAAACAAGAGCATAGCAACTAAAAAAGTCCTTCAAGTTCCACATTCAACAAGTTGTTGACCTATATTTAATATTTAGAATTACTCCGCACAGGATTTCCCAAGAGAACAAGATAAGGAATTAGGATAAGACTCGTCACTCGCGGCCTTCGTCAAATGTCAATGGCTACCTTCCGACTACAGCCGGGAGATGGCAGGATTGCCAAATAAACTTATTACTGAATATTATCTGCGAATTGTTTATAAAAGACATGTGTCATCAACATTATTTGGAAATATATTTGTCAGTATTTTCATCAGTCATTTTATTTTATTATCCTTTGAAAGTAGTAATAGCAACTTGTTGGTAGAGACTAATTATGACCAGCAGCAGCTGATACCATTATATACAGATAGACTGACAGCGGTTTCCTTGTAGGTGTAGAGTTTCGTTTTTAATATACGGGCTGTAATGTAGTACATAATAAAAGAGACGGACGGTAGCCAAGGTTAAAACTTGAACATTAGAAGTAACAGGGCATGAATGTATTCGAAGTAATATTCAAAAGGGCATCAGTAGGGAGCGAAGAGTTTCGCAAAAAGTCCATTAAGACGGTTCCATTGTTTATTCTCAACATGAAGTTACGAGAGCTAATGAAAACCGTTTTGCGTGGGCATTTCTCAACTATGGGGCTACAGCGATCTGTAGCTCGAACGCTGTATATATTCTAGTCTCCGTCATTATCATGTAAAAGGAGTAATGAAACGTGAACTTAATGACGCGTGAACCATGAACAAAGCCTGTGTTTTGCCTGTATTTCTAAAGCTATGTAATATTCTAGTTATGCCCGTGACTTCGTCCGCGTTTTTATTTAATTAATTTAATATTTAAACAATTCTAAAATAAAAGAAGCCTAAGCCATTCGTTATTACATTAACCGTGTATCAGTGAAAGTTCCGTCAAAATCAGTCAAGCTGTTTCAGAGATTAGCGGGTACAAAAAGACAGACAGACAAAATATACATATGCATTCAGTAAAAAGCTATTATTTTGATATTACATACAGACACTCGAATTTTATTTATTTGTATAGATTATTATGCCATGTATTAACTGGTTATTTTTCACTTATGTTTTTACTCGTTTTACTCTCTTTAAGAAACAATGTTTAAGCTGTTACGTAATGCGATTCTTGAAGATTTTCAACCGTCTTTAACCCCCATGTAACGTTCTTTTGTACTTCTTCTCTCCCTCTCTCAAAACGTTATGTAACACTCAAATAACAATTTTACACATAAAAGTCACAACTATGTTGCACTTCCTATAACGTGCCGTAACGTTCTCCCCCTCTTAAAACTTTACGTAACACCCAAATCACAATTTTTGGTTCGCTTTGAACCTGATCACTGGTGGTAGAGTGTTGTGCACCTACTCTTCCGGGTGGGGATCCACCGCCTTACCTATTCCTCATAATGACATTATCGTGTACCGTTTCGGAGGGTATGGTAGCTGGTAGACTTGCACATAAGGTTTGGGCTGTAACAACATACCTACAACATCTATGATGTCTATAGGCCACGATTGTCTCTTACCACCAGGACACCCATGTGCCGTTCGCTGTCTTATATCTCAAAAAAAATAAGGGTGCATATGTACCTCAGCCTACCGGTTAGGGGACATCGGCGTGACGATATTACAAAAACCGTCCTCGAGTTCGATTCAGATCGTTAATCGTCGGCTTAAGTTACTTTCTAATCAGAGCTACAAGATGAACAAGTGTAATAAAAAATCCCACGTCCTCGTAGATCCCTCATAAAACTTTTTATATCAGTAAGTTTAATCACGTAGAGAACGTCACCGTGCCCACCTAAAATAGAGATAAAACTAGAGTGATAAGGGTCTCATATGTCTCCCGAAGTAGACGACAAAGCCTCCGTTCGGATCTGTCAACACCGAGCAAACCTTTTGTTTTAAGGCGATTAGCCGCCTGAAAAATGGACCTTTCCAAATTCCCGCCATTCTCTTATGTCAAAACTTATGTACGACTGTTTTCAGAAGTTATTTAGACTCTTTTTACGTGTTTTTTTATTGTATAATACGATGTCTATGACAAAAAACCTTTAAAAATATTGTCAACTCGATACCCCCGTAAGGTTAGTAGGCATCCATGATTAGCCGACGATATTAGGTCGCATAATGTCTCTGCAACGTTATTTTTTTTAGATAAGCGAAAAAACTTACAGAACAAGACCTTACTCTAGTGGCTCTAAATATTTCTTTTAAATTTAATACCTAAGAGGTTTGGAGGGTAAAAAATTGATCTAGAAAAGTCTTATCTTATGAGTTATGAGAGAGTTACGACATCTATACAACTCTGTCGGTAGCACTTGGTGTAAAATAGTATCGGCTCCGGTTTCGTTGACTTACCGTCAGATGACAATTTTTCAGATAGGAGAAAGCTGACACTGACAAAAAGAGAGACCGTGCCAAGTTCGTACCCCAGGTACTTTGTCATACGTAATCCCTACACATATAATATTCAGGTGAACGATTCCGTCATATTAAAATGTAAAACATTTTAAAATCTCCACTTTCGGGTGTTTCAGTGATGTGTAGTATTTTGTTCGCTTTTGTGTAAATGGCTCCGAGAACTTTCGCCTGATAGTCTAGCTGCATAAATTCGTTTAAGCACGCTTTAAAAACTTTTTTGTGCAGTGCATTAAAACTATTTTATGAGTAAACTAAAATTAATTTTTTATTTTGCCAACTCCATCCAAAAAACAGTAGTATAGAACGACTCAACGTAGCAAGACACACACTATTTACTGTCAACCGAAGTTCCGCTTCGCAACCGAAGTTATATCAGAACTAGCTGCTCCCCATCTTTGAGAGTAAATTGTTTATCTTGCTTTGTCGAGTCGTACCTTATAACTGTAAATTTAGTTGATTATATTTTTGTTTAGGTTCTTCTCAGTGAGTGACCACCTTCTAGTCCGATGATAAATTTTAAATTTATAAAGACGCGTCACAATAACCGTTTGTAAGGTCTATGTGAAATAAAATATTTTCTATTCTATTCTCCATTCATTATCATCATCTATTCTAGAAATTATTTCCGCAAAGTAACACCTGATTCTATCATTAATTTTACGAGTGTCACCTTAAACACTAACAGTTTACTTTGTATATTTAAGCGACAAATATCTTAGTTTACCGCAAACGCTAAATTAAGGTTAGTAAAAGTTTTATACACCCTTATATTTTATACTACATATACTCGTATATACTGTTTTGTCATATTTACTATATTCCAAATCAGTATTTTAATATAAAAATAAATAATTAATTAATACCGTCGTCGTAGGCAGACGTGCATATGCACCCATGATTAGCCGATGATAATAGGTCCATTTCCTAACAGTAGAGGAGGAGGCGATTCCGTTGCCATATCGGGCCCAAATGCTGGTTTTCCTAACGATGTTTTCCTTCCCCGTAAAAGCTCTCAAAAATGTACTTGATTTAAAATACTTATTGGTAAATGGCGCGGTTTGAGACTTGAACACTAAATGGAAGTCAGAAATGCGTACCACTAGGCCCCTGAGGCATATGCTGTAGGTAATTTATTGATAACATATAGCATTATAAAACGACACATTTTCATCCACCATCTAACGAAACAAAGACAACGATACTGCAATCCATAGTGAAAAAAGTACTATTACACATATCGATGGGACTGACAAACTCTGCAATGGATCTTTTATACAAAAAAACTCAATGTCACTAAGAATGCACTACTAAACTATCTTCCTCTCAAGCTGACTTGTGCTAGTATTAATACCCCAAACGTCTGCATATTAATAATATAGCAGTCGCTTTTACACGGCATAGTCGAGTACAAATTTTCCCAGAGCAAACACGGGAACATACTTTGTGAAAATAGTTTGTGAATAGTTTCAGTAAAAACCTTTTTGGACTAAAACAATTATATTTGCTTAACAAGAACAGTATGATTAGGTTCATCATATTTTCTAGGCGTTTCATGGAATATTTTATGAAATATTTTAGGAAAGTGTATGTCCTCAGTTTAAAATAAACATAGATGCCACGACGCATATTTTTGTCAAATAAAAATTCTGTGAAAACAAATACAATAACATTAGCATTGATTTTTCGCAAACAAGCTATTCTATTGGTAACAATACGTCGTAGAGCAAGTCGTAGTCGATCACGTAAAGTGCTATCGTCGTTATACCACGATCGTAACCAGAACACGTAGCAAAAGCGTCATCAGCTACGTACGCATGTGGCAGACAGCGAGAACGTTGTCGTAGCACAATCGCCTGCGCTACGAGCTACGAAGTCGGGGAACTTGTTCCAAATAAAATATGTATGAGGGAACAAATGTAAAATTTGTCGTATTTCGTAAAAATATTCTAAATGTTTTAAAATTTATATCGAATAAAATATTTTTTTGATGATATTCTGCCTCTTAGCTTAGATAGCAAATTTTTACTTACCTTTATAATATTCCTTAAGTATTTAGACATGGGTATATTTAGTAGGTACAAATATAGCAAAGCTTTACTCGTCTCGAACTACAAAAGTTTATATTAGTTGTGTTTATGCTAGAAAACGTCATAAAATGTAACATTTATTCACTCACTTTTTGCGACGTTATAGCTAGAATATTTGTCTTGAAATTTCCTTTCGGAAAACCCTAGGGTCTATATTGTAAACGTTCCGAACAGCTCTTTTTGCAATACACAATTGTATTTATTTCCTCACAATTTCCCCAGAGAAGAATACTAAAAAAGATTTCGAACGCTGCTGAAATAGAAAAATATGAGTTTATTAATTAATCGTCAGTTTGTGTTTTGCTCTTGAGGATTCTTGGGAGATTACTATTCTTAATAGGAATGTTACTATAGCTGTATAGTTTATGTGACGAGTTCTTGAAAAACTTGGGGAGGATTGACTGACGATTTCACCACAAAGGTTTGTCTACTATATTGGTATCCGTAAGTCGTGACACTATTCACCGACGGCAGCGCGATGGCGGTTTTTCACTAACAAGATGACCGCCACAGACGTGACATAGCGATACTTCATACTGTACACCTTTATTCTACTAGTATATAATATGCTTTATTTGAAACCTACGTTAACTTTTTTTAAATTTATTTATTATCCACAAAGATTAAAAATAAAGTAAGCTTTACAACATACCTCCTCGACCACAAAGGTCCTTATAAGGTATTTTATTAAAAACAATAATTTAGTGGCACAAAAAAACAAAAGAATAAAATGAATATACATTTGTATATGTGCGTTGTATAAAAACACACATAAATACACATATATACATACTTTTTATTTTATTGATTTTCACACTTTTATATTTAGAAGACATGCATTTATGAAGGATAAAGATAAAAAATGATAAGATATTTGATTGAAGTGCACTTGTGGTAGTTAAATTACGAGCGAAGCAATGACCGTAAGCAAGTTTTATAAGGGTTAAATACTTGGTGTCTGCGTAAGTATGCAGTACCTCTACGACTTAGGCGTGACGGTGTATTTTTTATAAATATCTATATTTTTTTATAAGCAAATATTTGTGATAAAAATCAAGATGTGCTTGCTTAAGGTCGCATGAGGGTTGTATAGTGAAATGGGGCGTCTAAAGCAAGCCCGCGGCGGAGTTATAAATCAGCTGCTTCTCCGCATTTCGAGTGAGTGCACTCCGACGGACAAGTTGACACAAACAAATAGTAGCTAATATTTAGGAAAGAATAAATAACCTATTCTATATTATTCAACGTTGGCGCTTGGTGGAACTTCCACATATTCATATTTTAAACTAGCTGAGCCCGCGACTTCATCAACGTTTTTATTTAAATTATTTATTTTATACATTTCTAAAATAAAAGTAGCCTAAGCCGTTCCTTATTACATTAGCTGTCTGTCAGAGAAATTCCCGTCAAAATCGGTCCAGCCGTTTCAGAGATTAGCGGATACAAACAGACAGACCGACAAAAATCTAAAAATGTTGTTTTGATATATGTACCTACCTTGTAAAAATACATAAGCACTTAGTAAAAAGCGGTAATTTTAATATTACATACCGCCACTGCAATTTTATTTATTTGTATTGATGTATAGATGAAAAACACATGTAATTTTTCACATAACATATAATTGAAAATTATTTTTGAAATTGCCAACTGGTTTTGATTTTTACAGCACCATTAGGGCTAAAGCTTCATTTTAGCCCCGTATGCTTAAACTTTTTGAAAAGGATGAAAGAAAAACCAGTAATACAATGCAAATTTGCATGGCTGTAGGTACCCGAGAAATTTTAGGCTGATCAACGACCAGATAGCTCGTGTATTATCCAAGAGTGTTGTCAAAAGTCTGAAACCGGCAGTAATTATGACCGCCTCGATGGTCGAGTGGCTAGCATACACGCGTAATCGCGTCGACTAACCACGAGGATCGGTTTCGAATCCCGACGGGGACAGACATTTGTGTAATGAACATAGACGTTTGTATTTCCGGATCTGGGTGTTTATAAAATTTATTCTAGTATCTATTTAAGTATTTCTATGTATTAGTATCGTTGATTTGCACCCATAACACAAGCATTTAATTTGCTTACTTTGGGGGCTAGATCAATTTGTGTAGTTTGTAATATTTATTTATTATTGTATAAAGAGGGTAGATAATTAATGTAGTGGAAGTTAAGCAAGTATGCAGGAATCGTATCACTTGGCAATCGAAACTCTGCCTACCCCGCAAGGGACCTGGCGTGAAGATAAGTCTGTTATTGTGGAAAAGTTTTAAGAGTATGTAAGCAACAGATTTTTTTTACATTCTATGACGTCATTACTAAAGTATTTATTTTCAAATGAAGATGTTTATCAAAGGCCACATAGAGGGCGTATATTTAATGGGGCGTCCAAATCAGGCTCGCGGCGTCATGATACATCAACTGTTGCTCCATGTTCCGACTGATTGCACTCCAGTAGACGCGTTCCCATCGAGGACACAAATAAATATTACTTTCTACATATCGTGTTCATTTTAGGAGAAACGCCATTTATATTTGGCTTATTTAACACTAGCTGTCAAGATTTCAACGAGGATCGAGCGGGAAGGGGCATCTTTTCAGCCGGTGTGCTTAAACTATGTTGCAATTTTTCGACTCAAGTGTCTGCATTTTCAAACCTTAGAATGATTCTTTTTTTTTTATGATATTGGAAGGCAAACAAGCAGACGGATTTCCTGGTGATAAGAAATACATGTCGCCTATAGACATCAAAGGTGGAAATGGTGCGTTGCCAAACTGAGGCTGGGATGGTAAGCCTCTTGCGTGAGAAAATTTACCGACTACCCTACTGTCTAAACCAGAACGCGACACTGGCGAGCACTGACGCTATTGTGGCAGGAATAGGTAAGGCGGTGGTGCCAATCCGGGCGAATCGTTGCAAGACTACGACCTAGTCAATGTCACGATGTTGGTGATAAAAGACCCTGTGCTCGCCTCTTACGAGCTGCCCGGGTGGAAGGCAGTTGGTCTATTGCGTATATAAGTGCGTTTATGAATTATGGCCAAGTTTTGATTTTAAATTTATCCCCTTTCCTACGGAACCCGTACCCTAAAGGGTACTGTAATAGGTTACATGGTCTGAACTATGTATGTGACCTATTACAGGTCGCGAACATATAAGTATAAAACCAT
>DVZL01007536.1:0-10701 GCA_018236625.1 Lasaia peninsularis
GCATGTTTCTCTGTCTGTCTCTCTCTTAAAGAAAGCAAGCCAGATATTTTCATTTCTATTTCGCATTGAACAGTGTGATTTTTATGTTTTTTTATTTTTATGTTACACTTTAGCTAACCGGTTTCACTTTTAACAGCATTATCAGGGCTTAAAAAATAAAGATAAATAAATTTAATTAATTTTACATATCGTTCAGTATTACTGTTAGTCGGATATTGTAAAATTAAATAAATTTATTTTCTCTTTTAATTTCATAAAGCGATGATGCTGTAAAAAGTGAAACCGGTAAGCTAAAGTGTAATGTAAACATAAAAAAATATTGTAGAATAGTACAAGTGTTATTTTTGGATGAAAAAGTGTGTATACAATGGAACACACCAAGTGCTGACGATAAAAAGTATCAATTCTTGTATATGAATTTATTTGAAAAGAGTACCCGTTAAGTTAATAAAATAGGAAGCAAGTTAAGTAATAATAATATTAATAATGAAAAATATATTTTTAGAAAATTAGTCATAAAATAACCCTTTCAAATGACGTAATATTATTACTTCTTGCACACTGAATTTTGGGTTGCACTTTTGGGTTGCAAAAAATTGCACGTCTGCTATCAATACAGGCTTTTGATTTTTGTTTTAATGATTTAGGGCTAACAAATAAAATATTAATAAACGTATCTTGTTTTCTATTAGAACAAGTGTTAAATGTGATTGCTCGGTCGTTTGCAATACACGGTTAAAAAAGAAAGCATTATGTTAAAACACTTCCCTACATGGTTACCTTACAGTCATATAGTAACTGCGTTTGATCATGTCGGTGGCTTAAACCAGGTCGCTCTGATGGTAACAATAATGGAAATATGTATAGAGTACAATAACGTTGTCAAAGAATTTTCGTACCCTAAGAGTAAAAACGGTACCCCATAACTAAGACTCCATTATCCGTCTGTCTGTCTGTCACCAGGATGTATCTCATGAACCATGATAGATAGACAGTTAATATTTTCACAGATGGTATATTTTTGTTGCTGCTATAACAATAAATACTACAATACAGAAAAATTAAATATTTCAAGGTGATCCCATACAACGAACAACCAATAGTGCTATATTTAGCCATATTTAGATTACGAATACCTATTTATGGCGTCGTTTTATTCATCTAATCCAAGATGATATTGTATACTAGCTGTGCCCGTGACTTCGTCCGCGTTTTTATTCAATTGTTTTACACATTTCTAAGATAAAACTAGCCTAAGCCGTTCCTTATTAAATTAGCTGTTTACCTGTGAATGCCCCGCAGAAATGGGTCCGGCTGTTTCAGAGATACAAACAGACCGACAGACAATAATTTAAAAAAATATTGTGTTGGTATAAGTGCCATAAAAACATACATATTATTATGCATTTATTAAAAGGCAGTTATTTTAATGTTACATACAGACACTCCAATTTAATTTATTTGTATAGATGTGAGCAAGCTAATAAAAATAATAATAATATTACGATAGTTATTACTTCTACAATAGTTGAAACGCGATTATTTGCTGGTTTATAGTTAATAGATAGGGTACGGTACTCTAGGTGTGCAACACCGATTCACACTTTGCTGGTTTTATTTGATGAACGTATTCGATATATGCATATCAAATCAGATGTTAATGTCAAATATTTTTTAATAAGTCAAAGTGTCGCAATAGTGTGTTTGTTTATAAAAGTACCTTCATGCCTAGTTTCACCGTAAGGGATAGGCAGAGGTGTGCTAGTATATCCACGACTCATAAGTCCAGTAGATATACTAGAACACCCACGATTAACCAAGGTACTAGATAGGTGGCAAGCCTATCGCCACTTTGAACACATTCCGATCCCGGGTAATGTAATGCTTACTCAGAAAAATCTGATAAATATTTAAGAAAAGTTGCCCGACCTGGGCATCGAAACTGGGACCCTACGCGGTTAACGATATTAACAGGTGACAGCCGTACTGTTACACCATAGAGGAGGGTAACAGTACACCTCCTGTGTTTGTTTATTTATTACTGATACTTTTAAATTGATAACACGAGGCTTCAATTCCACCAGTATCAGGAAATTTTTTGAAATTTCAGCCCCAACACTTCAAAAACTACATCCTCACCAAAAAATATCTCACATCAAATACATACTATATGTAAATAAACTGTATCAATAATAAACTAAACCGACTCGTTCAAAACTAATAAAAATAGCCCGAGGTGAGACGCCTCTACAGCGGCCGCCCATCGGATATTTCATAAAAATTTTTGTACTTTGCTTTTTACATTGTGGTTTACCTACCAATTCGTTTTTAATTCGAAAATAGAATTGTTTGATATTTTCATGTAGTTTTTCCCGCGACTTGGTTTACATTGAGTCAGTTAAATTGAAATTTTGACCACCATTGGCGGAGAGGTTAGTTAACCTACTCGCCTAAACGCGTGGCTCTGGTTCAATTCCCAACGGGGATAGTCATTTGTGTGATGAACTTAGATGTTTGTGATTCAAGGTGTGGTTTTTATTAAATTTATTCGGGTGTCTACATCTCTACTAATATAATAAATGCAAAAGTAACTTTGTCTGTCTGTCTGTCTGTTTATTTTGGTGAAATTTGGTACAGAGATAGAGTGGACCTTGAGGAAGAATATAAGCTACTTCTTTACTCACAACGTTGAAAAGTGGGTATATTTTTACCCAATCAATGTTAAAAGTCAAACTATCTGCTCTTTGAAAGTGATCTGTGTTATTAAAATAATTCACGCGGGCGAAGTCGCGGCGGAAAGCTATTTAGTATATATGTATATTAATATTTACTTATTAATTTAATAATATTTATTTTACTCTTTTAATAATAGAGGAATAAAGCATTACCTCGTACAACATTAGAGAATAGAAGTGAAGACAGAACAAGAATTACCAGCAATGATGTTTCCAGACGAATACGATAGGAATCTTCGAGAAATCTGATCTGTGATATTCTCAAATCAAATCTGTGAAACTCTCCGTGTTGCTGATGTGTGTGGGAGACGGTGATCAACTACCATCAGGTGACCCACTTGCCCGTTTATAGTAGAGGAGGATTTGCCTCCTCTACTATAAAAAAACATATTGTCTCTGGTTTTCATTGTAATCGTATCCACTGAATTATTCTTCTTCGGTCTACTTTATCCACTTTTCTAGATTAGAAGATATCAACTGTATTTAAAAGATGTGAACTTCCTGATACTCGGGATTCGATTTATACGCCGAATCACAGCGCAGCGGCGCACCTGCAACATCTGTGGTGTCTATAGGCCACGGTTGTCTATTATCATC
Organism: Lasaia peninsularis; assembly: GCA_018236625.1. NCBI lineage: Eukaryota > Metazoa > Arthropoda > Insecta > Lepidoptera > Riodinidae > Lasaia > Lasaia peninsularis. The sequence continues at coordinate 3,333 of DVZL01007536.1, forward strand.
AGGAGACCCGTGTGCCTGTTTGCTGTCTTATATCATAAAAAAACAAATGATACGACCAGGATTGAGACGGAATTCCTAAAGCTAAAACACACATTTTCTATAGATACCAAAGATGTCAATGGTGAATTGATACAACCGCGGCCTATAGACACCATACATGGTAATGATAACTGGCTGGTTTATATGTAGCAAAATAACCAATAGATACATAATTTAATTTATGCCCCCGAAGTGCTACGAAACCTCCTTCCATGAAGCAGATTAATTACCAACCGTAGTTTTAATATCATGCAACCCACCACGCAATGTTTAAGTTGGAATAAAACTGTTTGGTTTTTCATAATTTATGTGAAATTTTTCGTGCTTTCGAATGCGTGATTAATAGCAAGCGGATACGGTTGAGGTATTTTTATATTTCGTATTCACTGTGCCCGTGTCCGTTTCCTAGTGTCGTACGATGCTTTTTTGCGTTTGTAAATTCAAAGAACACGTAATCCAAAACATATTTAATGAGTTTTATGACTTAAAAGTATTTTAGAATACCTAAGTTCAGACATTGCGATGTGTTGGCGCGGTATGTGAACTTTCATTTATCGTATTATTATTAAGTTACTAACGATAACTTTTGTTTGTGATCATTAATCGAAATACACTATTACTGCGGGTAGATAGAAAAATGAACAAAATGATTTACCAATGGTTGTTTTTTTTTACATTGACAAAATCGTATGAATCTAAAGTTAATATCACAATTATCAATTAACTAGCGGCCCGCCCCGGCTTTGCACAGCTAAACTATACACACTATATACAAAAAATCTTCCTCTGGAATCACTCTATTTATTTAAAATATTCGCATTAAAATCCGTGGCGTAATTTTAAAGATTTAAGCGTACATAGTGAAATAGGGTAAGGAAAGCGACTTATTTTTATACTAAATACCTAGTGATGTATATATAGTAATATATGTAATACAGTATAATAAATTAAAATAAATGAAAGTCAAAAAATATAATATAATAACAGAGAAAAGAAAGAAATATTTTGTCGTTAAAAAAATCAAATCACCGTGAAATGTTCAGGAGGATATATTTAGCTCTAGTTGGTAATTTAAACGTCTAAACTACTGAAAGTAGTGGGGACGCGGCGGGGTTCAGGTAGAGCGTATCGGAGGGGTTAGAATGAGCACTATCGTCTCGATGCGATCGTGTCGTTTTGCGCGATTTGAAATGTCAAACTCAAAAAATTGTACTAGGTTTTTTGAGTTTGCCATTTCCAATCGTGCAAAATAGGCGCGATTGGAGACGACAGTGTTCATTCTAATCCTCCAGTGTTGTTTTTTGTCGCATAGAATAGTCAACTATCGTTTCGACAGATGGCGCTAAGTAGATATGCACTTTTACTTTTTTATTAAATGCCAGGTTTATAAGTATCTTGCCCCAGTGTACGTTTGTTAAGCTAGCATTGTAAAGTGAACAGAATCCAAAAATCCCTACCCAAAAGATAATGTTAATTTAGTGTCAAAATCAAACATTAGACGCTCTTTACAGTTCCCGGAAAAAACGATACCCCAAAAACAGACTACAATGAGCAAAATCCAAAAACTCCTTGCTCAAAAAAAGGTGCTAATTTAGTGCTGAATCAATACCTAAATCAAAAATTTGACATTCTTCACAGTTTACGGGAAAAACGATACAGTGCTAGCTTCATAGACAGCATTTTTGTACAATACAAAATATCAGTCTGTATGTATATTTGACGATAAACCAAAAAAAAAATAATAATTCTATTATATGTACCTGACGCATTTTAATGAACATATTTCATTATAAACCGTCAAGTATAGCAACAGAAATGAAAAAGCTTAGCTTAATTTTGCAATTGGACCACCACAAATTAAACATCGAAAACCATAGACATATAGACGAGATAAATGAATGATTAAAAATACTTTTAATTTTCAAGAAATAGGATAAACATCTAGCTATTATTTAAACTTCAGTGAAAAGCTAGCAGAAACTTCTTGTGCCGTATAATAAGTATAAGATTGTATCATAAGCAGTGAAAGCTCTGCTCGTAGTAAGTAATATCATTTACGAGTATGTTCAAGGCATGCCTCGAAATGTTCATCTTCGCGCAGTCAAGCAAATTAACTGCAGACTATTCTAATATGTGGCTTGCAAGCTACAAATTGGCTACAGTTTTAGGCAAAACAATTACCTAATTATCACCCATACTCTATATGGGTGATAATTTGGTAATTGTTTTAGATTAGGTAATCAAGATCATTGCCAACAAGATAACTGGTGGTAGAGTGCTGTGAAAAAACTCGCCCGGGTAGGATCCACCGCCTTACCTATTCTTACCGCCATAATGACATTGTCGTGTTCCGGTCCGGATAAATCAAAACATCAATAATAGACAGACAGCGAAGTCTTAGTATTAATAACGTACCGAACCCTAAAAAAGAAAATACGAAAAGAATAGTCGCACAACACATTTGTGTACGTATATTATTTCACAATACAAGTCCGAGCTGCATAAGACTCCGACGTTAGAATCGCATTTGTGCATACACGAGCACTCCGCCGACGACAGATCGCTGATCAAACAAGAAACTTTGTATCGATCAGGAACTTTGTCCTTTAGAGAATACCTGATATCTTATTTTACTATTTCACAGTGAAACAGAGGAAAATATAAAATTTCTCAGACAGTGCAACTATATTACATGTTATAAGGTTAATGTTAGGTTATTTTGTTTTGCTTACAGTCAAAATCTAAAATACTCTTTTTAAAATTGCTTACGTCCGTTCTTGAGTCTTAAACTATCCTATTACACACGCGAAAGTTTATAAGTATGGATGAACGTGTGTATGTATGTTTGTGTCTTTCATGAAATAGCTACTGAACGAAATTTATCTATAATGTAGCTTATACATCAGAATAATACACAGGCAACTTTTTAACCAACTACATTAAAAAGAGGGATTTTTACGAAATCATACTAATATTATAAACGCGAAAGTTTGCAAGTTGGATGTATGTATGGATGTCTGTTACTCTTTCACGATAAAACTATTAAACGTATGATTTCTTACAGTGAATTTGATTTTTGAAACTTTAGCTAATACATGAGAAAAGCATTTAGGTTACTTTTTAACCCACTAGGTTTAAAGGAGAGTATATTTATTACGCAATAAATATTATAGGTCGGAAAAAAACTGCTCTTTGAAAATTATGTATGTTATTAAAATAAATCACATGGACAAAGCCGCGGGCGAAAAGCTAGGAAGTATGAAAAGTCGGAAAAAATTCTGTTCCTTGATTATTCACGCGGGCAAAGCCGCGGGTAGAAAGCTAGTTTAAAAATAAACCAAAACCCACCAAATGAAGTAATTTTAAAAGCTGATACAACATTTTTGGTATCGTTTCCGTTTCAAGACTTATGTCAGTTGAAGAGCTGGTGAGATTTATACTAATGTTAGCTGCCCCTTAAATATTTATCGTTATAAAGGACATTATTCTGATTCCAAATATTGTTCGCCCCAGAATCGCCAGCAATGGAACTTTGCGTAATGTATTTGCTACCACCCATAACTCATCATAGAATCTTGATTTTACAACGCACACGCCGATAAAAATCAATATTACAATATATATATCTCGAATAAATATCGATATCAAAATATTTGATGTGCATCCCTAACTGAGACGTTACATTGGCGTTTGACGAATATGGCGCTAGCTCTGATGCTTTGCTTAAAGTACTTTTAAGTATTGATTAAATAATGCAGCGTGTCCGTTAAAAATACATAATAGCAAGAAGAATATAAAAATAGACTTAAATTTGGCGATTCTGGGGCGATTTTTGACAATGTCCTTTAAGATTATTCGTAATCTTAAGATAAACGGCGTCAAATAAATACAATATTTTGTGTTTACCATAGAATGACGAATAAACAAGCGTAGGTTCTTAATCTATCAGTAGAATTACCCCATAGCAGTAAGCCATATCTTATAATCTTATTATCTAAGAAATACACTTCACCGTATACACCTAAAATGTTAACAGTGCGCTGTCATGTCAATATAATCTTCAGCACTGACGTTATAGCGACTGTGGTGGATAAGTTTTAGTTTTTACTGGTGGTAGAGTACTGTGTATAACAATACATTTTTTGCATCGTTTTACCAAATTTAATTTCATGATTTGTTTAGCAGTTTCGTTGTCAATCGCAGCTGGGGTACAAACAAATAAAAATTCTAAAATTCAAAAAAAATATTCTGCTGCCCATTTTTAGTCACCTCGACGTATTTTTTACAAATATCTTCAATGTACAAAATTTTTCTACAGTTTTATTACATATAGATAGATTATCACTACGTAGTACGTAGTATAAAACAAAGTCGTTCCCACTGTCTGTCCCAACCCTTAAAACCAGCGGCCTAACTAGAAGCCGTCTTGCTAAATATGTCGTCCCTCCTGCTCATAAATTTATGTTAAAAGAACTCATTGGTACATAGTGGGGTTTGAACCTGGTCTACCGATATAGAAGTCCGAAGCGCATACCACTAGGCCACCGAGGTCTCTAGTTTGTAATATAATATTTCGCTGATTATAACATTGACATGGGGATTGAACAACATCAAAACATGGTCATAAATTATTCTTTGAAAAATAATTCTACGTTGACTTATTTTTCCATGTTCAATGAACTGCGGCAAGATAAATAGCTGTCAGCTGTCTAGCTTTCTTATAAACTGTTGGAATATTTATACACTGATAGTTTGTACGTCGTAGTGGGGAATCAATTCTTACACTATTTCGAAAATAAATCATATTGCTACGTTATAGAAAGACAATAAGTGTGACTAGGACTCGCGCTTAAAGGTTTCTGTACAGAATCTATTTTTTACGAGCTGTAGTCGCGTTTTCGTCTACGATTTTTACTACTGCCTAATTGGCAACAGTTATTATGTGATTTAGTTGAGCAGTAAGATAGTGAAGATAAGGTTACCCACCAGCCAAACTTCTTCTAGTTCTATGTTTACAAAGATCTCCGTACATTCTAGGTTTCATCTCCTGATGGGAGGCAAACCGTTTACAGTGAGAGTTGTAATAGTTGTAATTTATGAACAACAAAACTTTTGACTCTAAAAAAGATGTCTGTCAACAAAAAAACAATAAATGAAATCGGACTGTGCATTCCTGATTATAGCCTAATTTAGATTTTGGGTTTTCCCTCTCCTACGGAACCCCCTTAAGTAAACGGCATAAAAAGTAGCATATAAACTACCCCGTACTATAGTTTGGTGGTTTCAGCGTGACGTAAATAAGACAACGGATTTGTAGTGCTAATATTATGTCATGTTTATTATATACTAGCTGTACCCGCAACTTTGTCCTCGTTGGTGGTGAAAGAGGCTCTAAGTGTTTACATTATATTTTAAGTCAAGATAGTCTTGGGAACGACTTGATACGAAATTTTAATTATTCAAAAATACTCGGGACCAACTCGAAGTAGCAGACTTCGAACACAAACCAGCGGTTCTACTACCGAAAAATATCAATAAAAAACCGGTCAAGTGCAAATCGGACTCCCACACCAAGGCCCCATCATTTGTATAATTCGCCAACAAATCTTAGTAATGGCATTCCATTTTCACCCTTTGGGTACGGAACCCTAAAAAGAAATAACGGTCCACAATCAAAAACAAAACAACTCCAGATTGTTACCTAATTTACGAGGGTATTAAACACAACCGCCTCAATCTCGTCACAATGCGGAACCATTACATGAAATAATTGTATTTTCCAGGAGCCCGGAGTCGTAAAGTCTGCTCGATTACTACTGAATTACCGTTTTAAGGTTATTGCAGTTTCAGCCCCGGTCACTTAGGAGTCTGATTGAGTAATTTCCTACATAGCTGTCTCATATTATAAATAAAACCGGCCAAGTGCGAGTCGGACTCGCGCGCGAGGGGTTTCGTACCATTACCTATAAAATCGGCAATAAAATCACGTTTTTTGTATGGAACAATAAAGTCAACGTAAAGACGGGCAGCGGAGTTTTAGTTAAAATAGTTATTTAGTCTTAGTTCCATATTTACCCTCGGGGACACAAAACCGTTAAAAAGAAGTAAAATCACGCGTATTTCACGAAACTTTGTTAACATGAATAGAAATATATTATAAGTGTTCAGTCTAATAATTATTACGCGATATATATATGCACAGCGACAGCTATTGGTTTGTCGGGAAATTAAGTTGTTCTCCACAACCATTAAGCGCGGCTATGCCTTGTACGTAACAGTACTAGGTTCAATAAAAACACGTTTGTTATATGGCAATCCCCTTAATAATTTTAATTTTTACTTTTTGAGCACGGAACCCTAAAATGCGTATTGCGGCGTAGAACCGCGGCGCGCTTCGGCATTAGTGATTTTAGTTAGTGTAGTTTATTAATCACACTTTTCGTTATTAATTCTTTCGACTGTTAAAAAGTTTTATAAAAACGTTTTTTAGTAGCGATTTCAAAGTAGTAATCTGTATTTTTTCTTTAAAACATTAACGACACATAAAATGATCACCAGAGTAAAATTAAAAAAATAATGTTTTGACTCATGACCTTATTTACTCAATAGTCCCTGGATGACCGAGCTTTGCTTGGTGTTTGGTTAGTACATCTCATTTTTTTAATAAAATTGTATTTGACATAATTTACAATGTTTTTCTTGCTTCTATAGGGCTTCAAGGAATAGTTTTCTCACAAAAAGACAAAAAGAAAGAACTCAAAAATAAAAGAAAAAAAAGTATCGAACAGACTGAACCTGGGATTTTGCGTTTTAAGGCGCCCGATTTCCCAACTAAGCTATACTAACTTAACAAAAATTGGCGAAATTTAGATTTGTATTGTAGTGATAAAGGTTTTTATTCCATGAAAACACGATTAATAAAAGAAACCTGAAAATAAAACGTAGATCGATTTATCGCCCCCGAAACCCCCTACATACAAAATTTCAAGAAAATCGTTCGAGCCGTTTAAAGGTTGTAGGAAATGTACCTATCTAGAGAATCAATCAGGGTAGTGTTCCGGTCCGGAGGGGTTCCGTTGTAAAATAAGCCAACTTCCTTCAACCCAGGCAGCTCGTAAGAGGCGAGCATATTGTCACCAACACCGTGACATTGACTATTAATTGGTACCACCGCCTCCCCTATTCCTGCCACAATAGCGTCAATGCTCGTTTTTGTCGTGTTATGGTTTGGAGGGTAGGGTAGCCGGTAAACCTACTCACGCAAGAGGCTTACCATCCCAGCCTCAGGTTGGCAACACACCATTTCCACCTTTGGTGTCTATAGGCGACG
>DVZL01007537.1:0-10701 GCA_018236625.1 Lasaia peninsularis
GCAACGCACCATTTCCACCTTTGGTGTCTATAGGCGACGTGTATTTCTTACCATCAAGAAATCCGTCTGCTTGTTTGTCTTCCATTAAAATAAAATAATAGACTTGCACGTTACGTGCAAGCATGGTAATTGAATACCATAGAAATTGGTTGTCTCTTACCAGCGTGATCGCGGTTTTACTCCATAAATAGATATCATTTAAGATTTTTACCCCTGTCGAATTGTAAATTACGGGTTTGATGTAGTACAATATTCTACTATCTTGGAGTTAAAATCAATTCTTAGAGAAATATATAGACGTTGCGATATATAAAAGGCAACCTATCAGTAACATCTATGGTGTATATGGGCCACTATCGTCTTTTACCAATAGGAGAGCCATGTGCTTATTCGGTCCTTTCAATAAAGTGAAGAAATTAGTTCAGGTGTGCCTTATTTCTTCTAAAATATCAAACAATTGGTACAATGTCGTCTTACAAGTTTTGCAAACTCTAAAATCTATATTTTAGCTTTGTACCACACAAAGCTAAAATATAGATTAAATTTATTCTAGGTAGTTCAAGTAGACGCAGAAAATAATAACTTTTACTTATAGAATTAGTTATCATATAGGTACAAAATAGAAGTTCAATGAAGTCTTCATACTCACTTCTTAAACCACAAAACGAAAACCTTTCACAAAATTCAGTTGCGACGATGCAAAATATAGAAGTGGCGTGGTTTCTGTGCATTTTAATATAATTATCGCATCAAAAGTTAAGACAATATAATCGCATTATAAACATTTGAAAAGTCACAATAAACAATTGAGATTTTCGATAAAATATTCCATATTTTTAAATCAGTATAAAATGACATACAGACATATTACTTTGTATTTAAATAATATGTCACTTTTCCAAAGAGATCCAGGCTTTGCGCATGAAGCTAAATATACTACATGAAGCATAGATTTATGATGTACAAAATAAACGAATGCAGATAGAAAAAGTGACCAAAAAAATCTTAGTTTAGGTAAACTCTTTATGTGTGGGTTAAAAGTGATGTTAAATCCAAAGTAAGTTATCGATAAATAAATCACTCGTAGATTACCATAAATTTATCATATTAATATCATTTCCTATTGATATATAAATCATATAAGAAATGATAAAACGTACCTATTTATTGTTTCCAAAATTAAAATATATTAATCGATATAATCGATAAACTATAAAATCGAATTAGATCAACAATAAATGATAGTTTAATGGTTCGAAGTCTATGCAAAATAAACTGCCTGCCAAGCAGTTCTTAGAAGAGTCGCTAGGCGTCACTGCTATCGTGACAACTAGGTGTTTAATAATATAAATAATAATTCTACAACGTCTTGCTCATATTTAAATCTTTTAAAATTTAGTAATCGAGATTTCTAAGTCACATCAAAATATGACGATACGAAACTCTATGATATGTGAACAAGGTCCAAAAAGTAAACCAAAAAGTAACTAAAAAACGCAAACCCGATGTTAAGGGATCCATTTTACTATTTTTTCTTTATTTTTTGGTAGTCTGCATTCATTGCAAGAATGTGATGAAAAACGTATTGTAGTTATTAGGTATAAATGGCTTCGATTATTTTTTATTTTAACATTTTAACACAAATCTCCAACTTCATAGGTAAATACCAAACTATAAAGTAACTGCGTTAGACAAATGTATCAAACGCATATGACTGTCTTATTGAGTTAAACGTAGATTTAGGATGTAAATGATTCACGAAGCGTGGGAGCGAGAATTTTTTTTTCACTTATAAACTGCCTAAGAGAAAAAGTGACAGCGAGTTAAGAAATGGTATGTCAACGTTTAAGAGATGAAGAGTCCATAGCCTAATTGTCATTCTGCGTCGCTTAGAATTTTGTGTATTCGTTTGATAATATTACGATTTAAATAGTAGGTATATAGATGTGCAATTATGGTGTCGTTTTCTGTACCTGCATGTGATGTTTCAAACAGTCTAGATAAATACACGTTTCATAGGTAAATATGATTTTATTTTTAGAGTTTTCAAACTGTATTTTTTAATTTTAAATAAAAAACACTTTTAAAATATTCTTTTATTTTTATTTAAAGCCATTTTATATCCTTAGGTAACAAACAAACAGGTGGCTCTCGTAATAGAAATAGAAAATCATCATCTAGCGACACCAAATATGTCGATGATGCTTCAGGAAATGCTAAGATTAATTAATATGACACGACGTTGGAGAATTCTTAATAACTAGTAGCTAGCCACTCTAGCTAGTAGATAGCAGTGAAGCACAGCCTTTCTCTTAAAAACAGTACATTTTTCAGAATTCAAAGCAAGATAGATCATTTCCAATTAACTATCTAGTCGTTATAATCGCTTTAAATAAACATCTTTAATACAATAAACAATTTTTATAAATAATATAAGAAATTTTATAGTAATATAGTACAAACGTAGACTAGCATACATATCGATATCGATAGCTTACCTCAAATTTAAACAACACTACATAAATACCACACTTAGGCAATTATTTTTTGGTCTTTTTTCCATTTGACTATATCCAAAATCTATGGAGGTTGAGTATAATAAAAGAAACATTCGCAAGCTTTTGAGCTTGTATGAAAACTTCTTTCTTATTTCGCAACAGCTATTTATTATTAATGTGTATCAGCGACATGGAGCTAAAGGACTACAGTACTAACAACGACGCATCCGCAACATTAAACATCTCATAGGGCCGGCTATCTCTCTTTCAAAAGACCAGTTTGTTTTAACGTTATCCAGTTTAGAAAGAGTTAGCAATACTAAATATTCGGACAAGTCATTATTAAGAGGGTAATCTCTGAATACTTTTAGCTTCATAGTTCACAGTATAGCATGCAAAGTTTGCTTATTTACCAATCTAATAGTTTTCTCCTTCGAATCCTGTTATACTTTGTATAATTACTTGGAAATTTAAATGAAACATTAATTTTGAACAACATTTATTTCAACTTAAAAAATTTTATACCTGTACAGGTACAAACTAAATGTAATAAAAATAATGTACTTTTCCAAATCATCAAATCAAGTAAACAACATTTATTTTAATTTAAATTTTTTTATACCTGTACAGGTACAAACTAAATTTAATAAAAATAATGTACTTTTCCAAATCATCAAATCAAGTAAACAACATTTATTTTAACTTAAATTTTTTTATACCCGTACAGGTACAAACTAAATTTAATAAAAATAATGTACTTTTCCAAATCATCAAATCAAGTAAACATCACAGATTTAATTATTATAAAAGTGAAACAAAAAAATAAGAATACTTATAAAAAAATAACAAAATATTGAATATATAGATCAGAACTCCGGATTTAATTATAATTATATCAAACAAAATAATTATTATAAATATTACTATTGTACTAACATTGGACATTGTTCCTACGAAGAAGTCACATTCAAACTACGTACGTTTTTTTACGACACTGTAAGATTCCAATAAGATATATTAGTCTTGAACCACATAATTTAAACATTACACTGTAGTTTTATTATAAACATGACAAGGAACAGGAAATATAGATTTAACCTTTTACAGCTGATATATTTTAAAAAAAAAAGTGAAACTAATATGATACAGCATAAAAAAAATTATGACAAATAAAAATTACGAAACGCACAGTTAGTCTGTCACTACAGACTAACTGTGCGTTTCGTATCGCGCGCGGTTCGTATCTCGTGATCTCGTGCGGTTCGTATCTCGCGCGGTTCGTATCTCGCGCGGTTCGTATCTCACGCGGTTCGTATCGCGAGCGCTTTGTATACCGCGCGCTTCGTATTATGATAGTTTTCAAATCAATGTTGTCGAATTACAGTACATTTCTGGATATTGTTACCTTCGTGGCGTCAGTGGTCAGTCATTGATCAGAAAAAAAAAATAGTTTTCATTAAGACACAAATATAATTTAATATGTAAAAAATATACGGAGTTGGTCCTTAATATGAATACCGAAAGTAGTAATAGTAATTTCCAAGATATAAAAATATACATCATCAATAAGAAGAAGTTTTTCTTACATACTACACATATTATGTCACATGATAAATATGTATTATAAACTAAGTACTAGGTTCATAACATGATTCTTAAGTAATGCTTAAGTTTTTTCAATACTCATTGTGTAATAATTGGTACCAGTAATTTGACTGAAATTAAAAAGATATGAGAAAGTAATAGAAATAAAATTAATATTTTTTTTAGAAAGTATTAATTTGACACGAGTTTAAAGTAACAGCCAAACGCTTAGCGTTTGAAGTGCGCGTTCATAAAGTCTATGAGGAACATATATTATCATTAATTAAGACACCTATTACATTTTTAATAGACACCAATACTACGGTTATACATATATGATAAACGGTTGATTACGATTCGGTAAGTAGTAATATTTAGAAAACATATAGACAACTGCATGCAAACGTTTATTGAAATTTAGAACATTCGCCACCAGAGAGATATTTATTTTAAGTAAATAAGCAAAGTACTAGATACAATGCTTGTATCATGACAACAACCATTTGGAATCGATTAATTATTTTATTATGGGGTAATCTACTTATATTGTTTCAAAATATGCAACCACATAGAGAAAAAATTGACGTTTTACTTTTCTGTACCTGATAATATGCAGGAAGATAAAAAAAAATGTTCGCACACCACAACGTGGTAGAATATATTGGTATAATAAAATATCTTTTAAAACAACGTTTTAACACACTTATTCCAATGACTTTTATTTATAACTGCCACTTGTTGTGCAGACAATCAATTAATTAATCTTAGTAAAACTGAAAAAAAATTAAAAGTGGAAAAATTTCAGCTATTTGTTTCAGATTTTAAACGAGTAATGATATACACATCATTAAGTATAACTTAAAAACAACTCGTCGGTTCTTGATGAAATTTAAACGGGTCCAACTGGGAAGGACCTATTTTTTTTGAGGAATCACCAACATTAGTTTAAGGGGGGAAAGATTTGGTTATAACACAAAAAAACAAACTAAGAATTGAGAACTTGAAACGCGAAGGTTCTTTTAAATTAACAATAGTTTACCAAAAAAAAAAAAATATAGGAGACAAAGAGATCATGTACAAAAGCTAATCAACGATTTTAATTGAAGATTGGGGGTTTTTTAATAAATATCGAATATAAAACTTCTCATCTTTAAATAATTGAAAAAAAATATTACACATCCTGCTAGATGGAAACCAAGAAAAGTGGGTTTTCATTCAGTCCACTTACTGCCCGTTTGGCACCACCAGGTCTGTATCAGGATATATTGACCTGATGAGTGAAGACAAGAAGGAGCTGTTGATGCTCGAAAACCTTTCCATGAACTCGTTGTACCCATAGCGGTCAATGAATTTTTTAGGGGGGAATGGGTCGAAAGCGCGAGCCGCTGTGAGCTCTGGAACTTCCTACAAGAAAAAAAATTGTTAGTTTCAACTCAAGCTTATCCGACGTCGGGATGTGATAACCTCATCGCCCTCTAGTGCTATTATTTCACGACTGCATTTAATTATAATTAGATGATATAACATTAGTGCGCGACGTTATCTTGATACGTGTCAGTAACATCAATTTTGTTTATAGGCAACGATTTTCATTAACCATCTGTTTCTTCGTATGTTATCGCATAAAAAACACTACTTATAACAATTACTACTATAGGTACTGGTATGTTTTTTTAATACATGATAATTCCAACGTAGTAACATTAGACCGCCTCATTGGTCGACGAGTTAGCGTACACGCCTAACCCCACTAACTAATCGCGAGGCTCGGGTTCGATTCCCGACGGGGGCAGGCATTTGTGTGATGAACATAGATGTCTGTATTTCCGGGTCTGGGTGTTTATTAAATGTATTCACAACACACCCATAATACAAGCATATCTATAATTTGCTTACTTCCCAAATTATATAATCCCAAAGGGATTAGATCAGTTTGTGTAATTTGTTTATTTTTTATGTATATAAGTAAAAAATAAGTTCTATACAAATGTTACTTATCACTGGCACTGTCAGTGAACGTGTTGTTGGAAAACAATTGAAAATTCAAGCCTCAGGGTAATCGCCATAGCACATGTACGAAACTATCACACCACGAACAATACGTTGTACATAAAGGGTGCTAAATGTAATAGAGGTTTGTTTTCTATTATAGGTTCTTCTATTCTATATTTGTAGTAGAAAATAAACTTTTGTGCAGTTATTTATATTATGTTTAGGGTACGAACTTGTTCGTACCCAAGAGACATAAGAACCGTCATATAACTCCATTGTTTGTCTGTTTTTGTGTTTTAGTGTGACAGTGTGAACCTAATAGTCTATTTATGACTATTTCGAGCTTCGTCTATTCATGTCGACTGAAGTAATTAACATAGTCGATACTACATTTTGGCCAATTTTGTTTTATTGCATTAAAAGTCTTGATTGTAATCTTGATTCGCTATCATTATATTTATTTCTTTCATAAGGCTTTATACAAAAAGACAAACCTAATTTAAGACAAAACAAGTCTTATAAAATATTTTAATGTTCTAATTATATTTAAGACACTCATGTCGCTGTCGGAAAAAAAGTCTACATAACTTCTCAAATTAAACTCTAGCAATAAATTAGCTAACCTAATCTTGGATTAAAATCTAATTTAGGTTTGGACCTATTTTGCCTTCTGGGTTGCAGGTCAGATAGCAGTCATTTTGTGTATAAATTAGCGCACAGAGCAAGGAATCGCCGCCGCGCCGCCAGTGGGCCGCGCGCGGCGCACTGGCGTGGCCTCTGTGAACTAGCGCCTTTTTCTCCTAGTTTAGGTTGCCATCCTACTAATATTATAAATACCTATATATAAAATTAGTAAGTATGGATGGACGTATGTATGGATGTTTGTTACTCTATTTATCTAAGTACTTGACGGAATTGGATTAAACTTTACAATAAGATAGCTCATACGTCATAATAAAATATAGGCTACTTATTAATCGACTACATTAAAAAGTGTTAAGTCGGAAAAAATGACAATTCACGCGGGCAGAAAGATACTTATACAAAAACGGGAATATACTAAGACGAAAAAGAAGAAGAAAGGCTAACAGTTTATAAAATTGTGCGCTCATATATGCTCCACAAATACTCGACAAGAGCTATTCATAAAACTGTGGCCTGTTGTAAACGCAGACATCGCATCGTGGAATCACAAGAGATATCTTAATTCCTCTACGCAGACCCTCAACGAAGTATTAAAAGTAAAAACTAAAATAATCTGGGGAGCGTTAAATTATAATAAGCGTTGCGAAACCGCCACCGCTGAAAACTTTTGAAGTTATGAAAGATAAAATGTATGGAGAGGTTTGATAGGAGCGGCCAATTTATTTATAATCCTGGGTTTTAAATTGACTATGAATTAGCATGTAAATATTTGAGGTCCAAGGAGGCTTGTGGAGATTTATCGTAAATGGTGAGAGATAAGCCAGGACGAAGTCGTAAAGTAGCGAGAGGGCGGCCGGCGCGCCGCCAGCCACTCGTTGCGACAACACACCCTTTGACGGAGCTGTAAAAAGAGCATTAAACCGCAGTAAAAACGCATCGTGAGGTTCATAACTTGGGACATCGCTTATGAAAAACTGTTCCTTATTTTAGTGGTCTTATGAATATTAACGAAGTTCACAATGAAATGAGGTTTCTCGGCGATCCACAGCTTGGATTAGGTTTATAGGGAATTATGATTTTAGAAGTAGATTTTAGAGTTCCGTACCCAGAGGGTAAAAAACAGAACCTTATTATTAGGACTCCGCTATCCGTCTGTATATCTGTCTATTTGTCTGTCAGATGATGTATTTCGGTTGTCGCTATAATGACAAATACTAAAAACAAAAAAATATTGCTCCAAAACAACAATTATGTTTTTTTTACAGTTGTTATAGATAAAGGTAGAGAACTCTTAGTGCGCGAGTCCAACAAATTTTTGTAAATAAATATTTGGAGAGATCTCAACTTCACCTGATCAGTGATTATTTACTAAATTACAATATATTGTTACTTTTTCAATGATAATAACAAACTTTGTACTTTTACTATACACCTACTTGTTATTTTCTCATCGTTTTTGTTGTCAGATTATTTTTTAGTCGTTGAATACTATATCTACCGTTTTAGACCGGCTCGTTGGAAGAACGAATAGCCTACATGCCTAAAGACACCGAACATCCGCGAGGCTCGGGTTCGATTCACATTCGAGGATTCGATTCGGGACATTTGGGTGAGGAAGATTTGTTGATTTGAACTGTATTTTCGGGTCTCGGTGCTTATTAAAATTATTCTGGTATACACAAGTGTTTCTTTGTGTTAGCATCGTTGACTAACACCCAGAACAAGCATATAATGTGCTTACTTTGGGGTTAGATTAATTTGTGTACATTGTCAAAGGATATTATTATTATCTACAGGGCTATAAAACTTCATGTACCCTACTATCATTATAATCATGAAATACCATGGTTAAATATTAATAGACTTGCAAAAGAAACAACCTAGTACCTAGTCTAAATAAATAAAATTGGAGTGTCTGTATGTAATATCAAAATTTACTAAATCCAAATGTATGTTTACAAGAGTACATACACCAAAACAGTGGTAATACATGGTAAAAGAAATTTCTATTTATTTAAAAAAAAAATTAACCCGAAAACTATCTGGTCTAGATATTTTCATTGTAGTTTTTTTGTAGGTAATAACCCCCTCTATTACTGTTACTCCTTTGATCCACTATTTACGGGTCACCCTGTATACTTATGTAGCTTCCTCTACAATAATTACTCTTTTTATATAAATAATAGGTTTTTGAGACTCTTGACGCGAACCTCGGATAATAATGTAAAGCTCGTATGTAGTCGTGGAGTCCGGTCTAGTTCTCCTAAAGATAAACGTACGTTGTTGTGAATTATGTGTCTTGCTTGATCAAGTCACACTATATTTCTTTTTTGCGGTAGTTTTCAAAATAATGATTATTATATTTTTGTTTAGAGTTTAAAACTTCAAAAATAATTGTAAATACATACCTCCCAAATCTTCTGTTTCAAATTTTTCCACCCCCTCCTCCGGAGATGCCGGCTGACTTTCTTCTTTACCTTGTAAAAGAATACGTACATTTAGTTAACTTATATTAGATAAAACTAATATAAATAATCAAATACCTACTTAATATTAATAAGGCATCGTAATGTTTTAACTAATGGCAAAAAATGCTTTGTTTTACAAAGTATAAGTCGTTACAAAGTTATATTTTTTGCTGTTTCTAAAAAGGTATAAAAGAGCTTTAAAATAAATAAATAAATATCGTCACGCCCATAACCCGAAAGGATAGGCAGAGGTAAACATACACCACGATTAGCCGACGATATACATATGATGTGTCCATTTTCAGGCAACGTTATGGTTTAATATGTTTTAAGATAAACAAAAAAAACTCATAACAACAAGTTAGAACCCGCAACCTCGTGCGTCAAAGTTAGACACCGACTACCCTCGACCAGAGGAGCGATAAACTTTATGTTGTAATATCAACCCTCAGAAAATAAATAATAAAATTAAACAGGCAAGACTTAAGGAGCATGGTTCGTATTCTAACGAGGTACTGCTCGCTTAACAGATATTTCCACAAAATTGTTGTCACCGACAGTCCTCATCACCATCATAAGGTTTAACAGTCCGACAACAGGGCAGCGGCGCATCTATAACATATATTGTGTCTATAGGCTACGGTTATAGGTTGTCTCTTACAATCTGGAGACCCGCGCCTGTTCGCTGTCTTATACCATAAAAAAATGTACTTTTAAAGTAGCCGAACAACGGGCTCAGTATCTTGGAAGGCCGGTGACTATGCGGGAAACTACAAGTAACTTGCAGGGACCATTGATCTTCTGGAGAGACCTGGGATGGCTGGAGTAAATATCCATATCGCAGATGCACAATAGCTGCCATAAATCTCAGTCCGATTGAATGCTCGCGAACAAAAACAAACATCAACTCGTATTTCTTCTAAAAACAATTTGTTCTACTCTCAACACTACCAAAATCTTGAATTAGATTTTCGGGTGCATGTTCTATGAGTTAGTCAGTAATCTGACGATAAATGACCTCTGGCGGAGTGGTCAGTGAATTCTGTGCAGTCGCGAATGCATCTGACACTTGATTAAGTGCTGGGTGCAGACGCCACCACGACTAGTGACTACTCGATCAATCCCCGTCGAGGCCTATCGCGTTTTCAGTACGGACGCTTCGAATTTTCAGAGGCCACTAATTAAATTTCCTCACATTTGAATTTAAAGTCTATATTTAAATGCTAACGTAATTTTAAGTCTATCGAATCGTAGGTATTCATCCGTCATAGCTTTATCTCGTTTTTAGGGTTCCCTACCCAAAATTGTTACTCAAAAGCCAAAATTTTAAATTATAGTAGTTATATACTTACTGTAATCAATAAATGAAACATCGTTTTTAGGGTTTCATATCTAAATGGTAAAACAGAACCCTATTACTGTCCGTCTCCCTGTCTGTCTGTCACCAAGCTGTATCTCATAAACTGTGATAGTTCGAAAGTTGAAATCTTCACAGATGATGTATTTCTATGGCC
>DVZL01007538.1:0-10701 GCA_018236625.1 Lasaia peninsularis
ATACATAGAAATACTTAAATAGATACCAGAATAAATTTAATAAACACCCAGACCCGGAAATACAAACATCTATGTTCCTCACACAATTGTCTGTCCCCGTCGGGAATCGAACCCGAGCCTCGCGGTTCGTCGATGCGGTTAGGCGTGTACGCTAGCCACTCGGCCAACGAGGCGGTCGAAATGCGTGCGACACGACACGTGGTACCTATAACGCTCGCAGACCGCATTCGTAATAGTCAGATCAGAGAAAGAGTGGGACTAAAACAAAGTTGATACTTTTTTTCTGTGGGTAGAATGAAAGATTGACAAAACAATATAAGACGGGAATG
This sequence comes from Lasaia peninsularis, assembly GCA_018236625.1. Classification (NCBI taxonomy): domain Eukaryota; kingdom Metazoa; phylum Arthropoda; class Insecta; order Lepidoptera; family Riodinidae; genus Lasaia; species Lasaia peninsularis. The sequence continues at coordinate 330 of DVZL01007538.1, forward strand.
TGGATGGCTGTTAGTACTTAGAATGACATTTCAAGATCAAATAGCTCGTGTATTAGCTGAGGTTTATGTAGAGGTATTTGAAACAAGCGTGTTTGTTTGAAGAGAGCAATGAATGTAGAGAAAGCTTGTGTTCTTCCCTGGTGTTTTTTTTATGATATTAGAAGGCAAACAACCAGACAGATTTCCTGATGGTAAGAAATACACGTCACCTACAGACACCAAAGGGTGGCAACGCAAGCCTCTTGCGTGAGTAATTTTACCGGCTACCCTACCCTCCAAACCAGAACACGACAATGTCGAGCATTGACGTTATTGTGGCAGGAATAGGTAAGGCGGTGGTACAAATCCGGGAGAATCGTTGCAAGACTCTACCACCTAGTCAATGTCACGGTGTTGGTGGTGATATCATCAGAGGGCCCCGCGAAATAGTACCTTGCCCACATAATCTAAGTCTCGCGCCGCCTCTGCTTATACCTACATATATGGGTCCTCGAGGAAATGGTAACCCAGACAGCTTTCCGCTCTAGTCTATGATTATGATTAATGTTATATTTAAGATGTAGCTGTAGATAGTAGATAGGTACTAAATAATATTTCTGCAACAGTCACGGAGTAGATTTAAAATTCTCAATTTTTTTATTAAATGAATTAATATTAATGATATTTTTTATTTAAAAGTTGGTATTGTGATCAGAGATTATTCCTAACGCCTAACGCGAAAGCTGGCCTTACGGCAAAAGTATTTTTTTGTATTTAACAAAAAATATCTTTTTTTTTATAAAGGCGCAAAATAACTTTTACTATGCGATGAAGTCGCAGGCGATTCCTAGGGAACAAAATGTTATGAATGTTCGTAGCTGACATAATAACAGCAGCGCTACCTACCGGGTCCAATTGTATTTTTAAATCATACATGAAACCATCAAAATATATCCATAAAAAATTTCAACCCAATCGGCTTAGCCTTATAGAAGTTATGTGGAATAGATAAGTGTGGAAAGATAATTCAAACTACCCGTTATCCCATTACCCGTTTTCCCGTAGGAATGAAGCATTTTCCCGGGAGTAAAAGCCTTTGTTCATCAGGGATAATGTTGGCTTCTAATGGTAAATATTTTTTTAAATCGATCCAGTAGTTCCAGAGACCAATCAATACAAACCAACAAACAAATACTAAAATCTTTCCTCTTTATAATATTAGTATAAACTACGTTTTCGCCTGTCGATTTTCTCGCGTGAACTATTTTTGTAACATAGATACCTAACTTTCAAAGAACAGATTTTTTCCGACTTATAATACTTAATGCATAGAAACACATCTTCTTTTAATGTAGCCGGTTATAAAGTAGCCTATGTGTTATTCCCATATTCAAGTTAGCATACTGTAAAGTTTCAACTAAATCCGTCCAGTGTTTTTAAGTGGAATACTAACAAACTTTGCTTTCGCTGTTACAAATATTATAATAGCGAACAGGTAGGATTCCTCGCTGAGAACGCAAACGAATTCACAGGCATCTAGTGAAGTAATAAAGCTGTAAATGATTCAGTCTCGTTACTTCTATCCGTGTTGTAATTTGATTGACATAATAATGTTATTTGCAGTACTTGTGTATTGAAATCTGGTGTTAGTGTTAATTGAGTCATACCGATTATATATGCAGTTAGTGAGTAACGAGTGTTTATTGTTGGGTTCAGTAGGCACAGGGGGAAAACGGGACCCTATTACTAAGTATTTGTCTTCCGTTTGTTTGTCCGTCACTAGCCTGTATCTCATGTTGATAACTAGTCAATTAAAATTTTCACAGATGACGTATTTCTATCACCAATTTAACAAAAAAATGGTAAGAAACTGAATACAACAAATATGTCTTATCTAATAATATGGGCTCCCACACAACAAACGTGATATTATTTTTGGATATTTATAAAAGCAACAGGTGTATGTTTGAAATATTCACAGATTATTCAATTTTTTAATTCTTAAAGATCGGCGAGCAAGCACATGGGTCTCCTGATGGTAAGAGACAACTGTGGCCTATAAAGACACTATAAATATTGTAGGTGCGTCGCTGTCCTGTGGCCGGGGTGTTAGGCCTGATGTGCAAGTCTACCGGTCACCCTACATTCCTGACCGGAACACGACAATGCTATTATGGCGTTAGGAATAGGGAAGGCGGTGGGTCTATCCGGTCTAGTTTTTGCACAGCACTCTACCACCACTGGTCTCACATATAACTTTAAAAATAGTTAATTATATTTAACAGCAAAAGTAATTTTTTTAGATAATGTGCCTCGCGCTACATGACTCGCACTTAGCCGATTGTGGATTTGTAAACTTATAATTAAATTAACTCGATGTTGCCGCAGTTACGACTTACGACCGCGTATTATATGTAGTTATTTATCTCTCTGGTCTCTCTGGTCAGGAACTTGTTTAGATATCTGAATAAAAAGCGGTACATGTCACTCGCTGCTCTCCTAATTATCTCTACAATACATAACCATACTACGACATAAAGTTTTATTTTTTAAACTAACGCTTCCTATTTCTAATTATGTACTAACGCAGCTAGCGCCCGCGACTTCGTCCGCGTTTTTATTTGTTCTATTTTACACATTTCTAAAACAAAATTCTAAAATGAAAGTAGTCGAAGCCGTTCCAGCAATAAGCCTATAAAATTCGCAGTCTGCCATTGAAAATCGGTCCAGCCGTTTCAGAGATTAGCGGATAGACTGACACAACAATAAACTGACACAACAATAAAAGTCTTTCGACGGTATTGAGTTAAAAACATTGCAATCTTTGTTATAAGTACCTACATATAGATGGTAGATACTTCGATGGTTTTTTTCACTCTGATAGTGTAGGTTCGAAACCCATCATATACCCGTGAGTTGTTCGAGTTAAAGTGCATTTTTAAGTGATCTCACTGCTATGGAAAATATTCGTGTACCTATTTGAATTCGACTTAATCAAGGATTGGGTTGGTTTCCCTTCTGGGATGCATAGGTCAATGGCACTTGCTCTGTGTAAAACCTGAAGCCTTTGTCAGATCCCCTACATTAGGTTACCGTCCCTGATATCATCTGATATAGAAATGGGAGGAGGCTAGAACGAAAAAGATTAAGTATTATATTCAATGCGTGGGTTTTTCCACTAAATAAAACAATAAGTTCAAAAATTGATTTGAACTATAAAGATAAATGATTTAAACAAATATATTTTATCTTATGATGGAATAAAAATAGTTATCATAGAATTTTTTGTTATTGGTAGTAATCCTGCGAGTTTTGTATATCCATTACTCAGATGTTTGTGTCTATCGGGAATCGAAACCGAGCCATATTAGGTGGCGTTAATTGCTTCTCACGACAACAAAAGAAAGTGTAAGCATTGTTTTTCAAATTAACATAATTAAATTGTTATTCCAAATATCTTGGCAATGTTTAGCCAAAGTCGGGTGTGCCAACGTCTAAATATAAATATCCCATTATGATAATAGATTAGAGCTGCGGAAGTGCGGGTATGGAGTGATGAGACGTCGTCGTTGTATATGTTTTTTTCTGTTTAAACGCAGTAAACCTACAAAAAACTAACTTTGATATTGGCTAGCTAGAGAAAAAGTTTATAATCTAGATTTTTGAATTATTCAGAAGAGGTGACACTTCTACAAACATTACACCATTTCCTGTCGCCATAATGTCAGTGCTTAACATCCCCGATTCTCAGATAACCCAATATTCATATTATGCCAAATTTTGTAAGCTTCCTTACCTACAAAATAAACAAAGTTTTGAGTTTAGCTGTCACAGCTAAATTATATTTCTTAGAATAACAAAATCCGACTACGTTTTTGTAAAAATATATTTCACAATTTCAAAATGGCAGCGAGAGACTTTATGCCATTGTGAGTATAATCTGGGTTTCCTCACGATGCCTTAAGATTACTCAGAAAATGTAGGTTAATACATTAGAAAAACTCATTGGTACATTGCGGGATTCGAATCTGGACTACCGAAATGGAAGTCCGAAGCGCGTACCACTGAGCCACCGAGGTAACCGAGGTTATCAAACTAGATAAGAAATTAATACAAGTTTTTTTAACTTTAAACATAGTGAACTCCTTAAAAACAAATAAAATCATACATTTCGTAATGTACCTATTTCACTAAAAAATAACATGTGGCGTGAACTCTTGGACGTGCCACACTTTTCTTTTAATTAAATTCGTGTTTGAAGCGCTACGTTGAAGATCGTATCTAAAGGGTTCTTAACATTCATGATCTCATTCAGTGTTACCCTATTTATAAATCTTTTATCTCTTCGTGGCGCGGCGGTCGTAAAACTTGTCTTTAACATAGGCTATCTGAATAATACAGATAATATTATAATTTAAGCAAACAGTCTTTACAAAACCGTAGGAGAGTGAATCGTGTGACATTAAAAATAAAAAAAAAAATAAATAGATAGAAACGACTAAAAATGAAAAACGAATGAAAAATTGAGCATTATATTTTGTACCATGATGCTAAAGAGACTATCTAGAAAGTACACTCCTAACGGCTAACGACATTCTGATTCTCATCTCTGTCACAAGGACAGTTTCTTTTGACTTTGTAAACTTCACAAAATTTACAGAAAAGGATGTTTGCCAATTTAGAGAGAGTTTTTTGTTTTCGAGACAGGTTTTTGTTAAGAGTGTCTAAATAGTTTTTGTTTTAATTTAGTACCTTAAGCTGCATGATTTGTATCGTTTTCTGTCTATCTGTCAATCATTTTATTTTTTCATGTAAAATCCTTTAAACATTGTGTTTTTTTTAATTTGGTTTGGTGGTTATTAATAAATTAGGTCAAGCTTATATTTCTACCGAAGGTATCACTTAGGTTTTGTAAAAATAATTCTTTCTTTACGCAAGCGAATTCGCAGGCAACAACTATTGTTTATTATAACTTAAACGCAGTAAAACTGTAACAACGATATTTAGTTTTTGCAACCAAATTTTTGACATGGATTATACGACATTATATTATTTTGCTTTTGTTGATTATTTATATCATTAAAATAATATCTGATATGACTTTACATAATGGCTCATGCATAATTATTTTGAACTTGATGCAAATTAATTTAACTTCAGTAGGTAGGTAGTGGCAGCTGCATATGCCCAAGTCAACTATTAAAAAAATAAATAATTATGACAATGAAATTTCTGTGGTCCAGGTACGAACCAGGCCATGTACCAATGATTTTTCCTACATCAAGTACATTTTTTAAATATTCTTACGGTGAAAGAAAATATCGTGAGGAAACCGGGGGTTAGCGACGACTTGCCATCTGTCACATCATAGGACCTAACATCGTCGGCTAATCGTGAATGCATATATACTTTTACCAACCCATTCGGGGCTATGGGAGTGACAGTATTTTTTTTAATAAAATCACGAAAAAGCGACATTTTCCGTTCACCGCGCAACTTTCATGTTAGTCATAAAAATTAATTTTAATTTAATCTTTCTTTTGAGTAGGTCTGGATACAGCTTTATTACGATTGAATCTTATATATAAAATTCTCGTGTCACAATGTTCGTTCCCGTTCTCCTCTAAAAAGGCTTGACCGATTCTCATGAAATTTTGTGAGCATACTAAGTAAGTAGGTATGATAATCGCCCAACATCTATTTTTCATAGCCCGAAGTGCGGGTGCTACGAACTTCCCCATGTCAGCTTGTATGTAGGTATAGATAAATTCTTAAATACAGGAAATATATTTTATCGCCTGCACTTTGCAAATACTATAAAAATTACGACTTTATTATTATTGCACGTAAGAGGTATAGATGGTATAATTGTTGTGATAAAGAAATAGCCCAATATAATCATGCGCTACGTTTGTGATTTTCATATCTTAGCCATCACACGAGTACGTGGTAGCTACGGTTGTACTTATTAATCAAACTAGCTCCACCCGCGATTTTATCTTCAATCATCATTGCTTGGAGTTGGTGACTATCTGAGAAACTATAAACCTATCTACTTACTTTTGAATTTAAACCTTTGCGTTTGATGTGAATAATTAAAAAAAACTTTGACATTTACTTGAAACAAATAAACGCGGGTTTTTGGCGGGAGAGAACTCTCATAAATATGTACATATTGTATAATTTTTTATAATTTTATTCTGTTAAAGTGCACAAGTGAAGTATTCATGAAGAAATTAGGGTATCATGTATTTTGTCGATGTCGCCAAACCTCACTCGAACCTTACACCAATTTAGGTAAGGGTGCCACCGTTTTACCGAAGTCCATGAAATGATTTTACGTTAAAAGAGGCAGCATGGCCAATTATAGACTTAGAGGATAAATTGATTAATAATAATAACAAATAAACGCTACTACGAAGGGTACGGTTCTAATACCTATGCGTATGCCTAGTGATTTAGTTGCAGGGGCGTAGCTACCGCCGTATCTGCCGTATCAATTATATGGGGCCCCCGGGATACGGGCCCCCAAAGTGTGTAAGGAAAAATAAATAAAAAGTTACTTAAGAACTTCGATGGGACAAAAACGGCAGTCAGACCTCTCACTATTGTCAATAGAGGCAGAAATCATCATCAATCATCAGCCATAAATGATTTAATAAATCAGTTTGCCGAAAAAAACGCAAGGCGAACGAATATTTAAAATTTGATTTCTATTTGTACAATGGTTGAATTACGTTATAATAAATATTTCTTTTTACAATATTTTTTTCTTTTGTGAAAATTCTTTACCCCCATTATAAGGGCCCCTAACAAATTTTTTATACGGGGCCCCGCCAAGGCACGCTACGCCACTGTTTAGTTGGTCGATTTTTAGCAGTATATAAATATAATAATAATCTTTCGATGTTGTGCATCAGTTCGTTGATGACAACGGAGGTTTTCTTGTAATACCATTAATACGATACAATCTTATCTGGCGTTGTTTTGTCATATATCGATTGATAAGCGAGCATTGGTAGTAGCATTAACACTTATCTACTTTATTAATCATACATCTTAATGCCCTACTTGAATATTAATTTTGCAACCTTTGGTTTCGTAATTAGGGTTCCGTAACCAAAGGATAAATAATGGAACCCTATTACTAAGAATTCGCTTTCCGTCTGTCTGTCTGTCTGTCACTCGGCTATATCTCATGAACTGTGACAGCTAGCCAGTTGAAATGTTCACAGATGATGTATTTGTGTTGAATAAAATAAATATAGAAATGGTGCTCCCATACAAGGAACGTGATTTTATTTGCTGTTTTTTTAGATATTTTATGTAGTAGGTAAGTAATAATTTATCCCTGACTTTATTACTTCAAACTCGCACACGATGAATGGCATGGAAACATTGATGTTCCTGGGCCACTATTTTTAAAAACTACAAAAAAACACGTTAGTGTATGGGAGCCCCCTTTTAATATTAATTTTATGATATTTTTAGTATTTGTTGCTATAGCGTTAAGGGAAGTACCTACATATTCTGTAAAATTTCAACTTCCTAGCTATGGCGGGTCGTGAGGCTCAGCCTGGTGACAGACAGAGTCCGAAAACCATTATAAATTCGTAAAATATACCCTCTTTTTAATGTAGTCGGTTAAAAAGTAACCTGTGACTTATTCCGATGTATAAGTTTTTGCGTGAAGGAGTAACAAATATACAAACTTAAGCTTAACTTAAGCATTTTTTATATTCTTTTTTTTTGCTGTTTTGTAAATTTTTTCGTGTTTTGGTTACTTAAAATAAATAATTCTATTTCTAATACCCTTTGGGTACGGAACCTTAAAAGTACCTTTTAATAAAAGTACTCATTTAATAAAACATAAAACCTATTGTTAGGTCTGATAAAATGCATATGGGACCAACCTCAGAAATATCACAAATGGAATCATTAAAATCCATGATAACATTGATAAATATATCAAGTAGGTAACTTAAAGAAATTGTTATCTTTTCCTCCTAGCATTATATCTGATGATATCGACTTATCCTACCTATCTCCTATAATATAGTACCATCAGAGAACCTTCTATTATGGCCATATACATACATATCTTCACGCCAGGTCCCTTGCGGAGTAGGCAAAGAGCACCGAGTGCCAAATGTCTATGCACGCTTGCCTAGCTTCCCCCACGTTTATAATTACATACAAACACGCCGGTTTCGGAGACTTTTGACACGTTCTGACTGAACTGAGGTCTGTCCGGTACCTACATCCATCAACTTTCGCATTGTATATCTGTTTCGTTAATCTTTCATCTTTTTCATTTTTGCTACATGACCGAACCGTCGGTCGGAGCATGTCCTTTCTCATTTTTACACCGACACTTCAATTCCACCCTTTCTCTGCAAGCGAGCATTCATGTATCCGGGTTTAAAAATACCAGCATGCTAAATTTTCAAAGAAAGAAAAAGACGAAGCGTGTCAAAATAAGTATATAAAAATATTTGTGAATTTGCTATTTTAAAATATAAAAAAGCCTTTTTCTGCGATTACTCGAAATCTAAAATTCATTGTAGGTATATGTAAGCTGATGGTACCTACCTACTTACTATTTTCCGTTCTACGCTCGTGATCAGATACTTTTAAGTCTCTGCCTAAGTAAGGCTTGAAGGTTTGAACTAGTTTGGTAATGCTCATTTAAGTCGAGGACATTACACATTTTATAATTACACTAGCTATGCCCCCGACTTCGTCCGCGTTTTTATTTAATTATTTTATTTTAATCATTTCTAAAATAAAATTCCAAAATAAAACTAGCCTAAGCCGTTCCTTATTACAGCAACTGTCAGCCAGTTAAAGTACCGTTCAAATCCATTTCCGAGATTATTTGCAACCAAACAGACAGGAAGACAAAAATTCTAAAAAAAATTATTTTGATTACATATATGCATTTGTAAAAACCGATTATTATAATATTATATACAAACACTCCAATTTCATTTATTTGTAATATATATTTATGGGATTGGAAGGTAAACAAGTAGACATATTTCATTATCACCAAGGGTGTTATATCTAAATCACTTACGTAGCAGTAGTGAGTTATCCAGCTTACATAAGCTTCAGACAGATATACCGCAGGGCTAGGCACTAACATTATGACAACAGGAAAATATAATACCGTGGTACCAAACTGGGCGAATCTTCGCGTCGCAAAACGATCATCTATACCAGGTCATGGAATCTATAGAAATAAAAATTGATCATTAAATATACACAAAATCTCGAGAACTGCTGAACTGCTTTCGTTATTTCTTTTTTTATAATATTCCTTGAAGTACGAAGATGGTTCTTACAGAGAGAAAAATCTAAAACATTGTCTGAAAACGTCTAAAAACACTTTTCCATATTCCTGAGCCGGTGTTACGAATAGCAGAATAAGTGTATTAAAAAAAAGTTAGCGGCACGAAGTTCGCCGGGTAGGCTAGTTAGTGATAAAAGTAGCGATAAGATTCGTATTTCCATCTTGTAAGCATGCTAACGGGCTTTTGTTCTTGGTGTAAAAGAGCTGAGATAATGATGATGATATTTGTAATATCGAAATATACCCCCTTATTTATTTCGGTAATTCAGGTAGAAACCCAACAACCCATACAAATTAATAAATAGGTATATATACCAAAATAACATTTTTTAAAAGTTTTATCTATCTGTTTGTTTGTTTGTACCCGTTAATCTGTAAACGGCTAGATAGATTTTGATGGGACTTTCAATGGTAGACAGCTAATTTAATATGGAACGGCTAGGCTTAGGCTTTAGAATTTTGGTTTGGAAATGTGTAAAATTAAATAAAAACGCGGAAAAAGTCACGGGCACAGCTAGTTTGATATAAAACTGGTTAAGGCTAAGACACAGGAACGTATACGATTTCCAATAGGTAATAATAAAAAAGTAGACATTGTGTTTGAGGACAAATTCTTTCTAGTTTTAAGACCCGTTAGGCATTTCTAGATATACGAAACAGATACACCGCGCGTCGTCGTTATGTAGGCAAGCTTATTGATTTATTGTGACTAAACAAGGCAAATATTATATTACATGTATGCGTTTGTAGACACAGTGCGAATCGAGCGGTTATCTGAGTTCGTCGGAGACACGTGGTGGCGCCGTGATTATTTTGTTAGGCCGATGACAAACTAGCGTTTTCAGGGCCTATAATGCGGTTTGCGTTTATTATTATCTTTAAGAAATTACCTTCACACCTTTATCCTTATAGTGGTAGGCAGAAGTGTGCCAGTATATCCACGACTTATTATCTTTATCAAACACTAGCGGACGCCCGCGGCTTCGCCCGCGTGGATATCGGTTACCGCTGCAAAAAGCCTACTCAAGAAAGACATGG
>DVZL01007539.1:0-10700 GCA_018236625.1 Lasaia peninsularis
GGCTATATTTTCCTGCACCTTAATCCTTCCTTATTAAATTTGCTGTCAGCCATTTCAGAGATTAGCGGGTAGGTACAAACAGACAGGTAGAAAATTAGACAGACAGACAAAAAATTTAAAAACATTATTTGATATATTATATAAAAGTACATATTATGTACTTTTTTGGTAAAAAGTGATTATTTTGATATTACATACAGACACTTCAATTTTATTTGTTTGTATAGATGAGAGTATGTTCATTCTTCGTATTGTTTAAGGTACATACAGAAGTATGAAGGACCATCAGCCTACAGTCACACACACATACACACTCACACACACATCAAACTTGCGGCAGATAATGAAATAATCAGTAATCATTCCAGTGGTGCTCCAGTCCACGTTTTCTTCATTTATATGCAATGCCATCGTCACATCCCTACTCCGAAAAATAATTATAAGTCTCCGGTAAAGTTTTAATTACGTTTCCCTCGTTTTATCTAACTTGGAAACAAATCTTGGAGCTGCCATTTTGTCTTTGCCTTTGGGATTCAATCAAGAAGACATAGACGTTTATCCAAAGAGCGATGGGGTCGTCGTATGCCAATAAAATAAATAACGAAAATTTTACGTAGAAGTTAATTTATTTAAATTTTATTTAAAACCAACAAAATAAGTTTGTAGAGAAGGCGACATTAATGACTATTGGTAATGTCCACCAGATAGCCTTTGGGCCAAGATATATAAAATACTAGCTGTTCGCCCGCGTGAGTTATTTTAATAATACAGACAACTTTCAAAGGGGGACAATTTTTCCGACTTATATAATACTAATCGCGTAAAAATACCTTCATTTTATTGTAGTCGGTTAAAAAGTAGCTTATGTCCTTTCTCAAGGTCTACTCTATCTCTGTACAAAATTTCATCAAAATCGGTTCAGTTGTTAAGCGTAACATACAGACAGACAGACAGACAGAGTTACTTTCGCATATTAGTACGGATTAGTACGGATTATGTAAAAATATATTTTCATTTATTTACAACAAAATATTTTACTAGCAACACTTTCCAATGCCACTGTACAGACTAAGAAAACGATGAGTTTCTATTTTTATTGCATTTTCACAGAAAGTAAGATCGTTTTCATTAAATTGGTCTGCTCACAGCATAACCCAGCTGTTGTAGGTGATTGTGTTTCATCACAGATATAAATATATAACGTACATACATATTTTAATCATTGACTTTATTTTCCTTAAAAACGTGTAATGTTTATTGTCTAACAGATTTAGCAAGACTGACCTGACATTTTGTTTTAATAACGTTAATTTATTTTCATATTAGGTGTCATTAACACTTGTAAGAGACAATTTTTATTGTGTAAAAAACACTACAAAAAACAAACATTGAAAAAAAAATCTGCATCGATTTTGTATTAGTTTTAGTTACACATTATCTTCTTATGCCTGTAATTGTAATGTATCTTTACTTCCAAAGAAGGGTGTTCGAAAATATTCTCATGGAGTTTATTATATTCTTCTGCCAACACTTCGTTTGATTCGTACTTAGGTATAAGTTTTATTACTACAAGGTAAGCTTCTGTAAAATCTTGGTCCTTAAGCATGCTTTTATATACCTTATATTTTGCATCACTTTCAACTACTCTGTCAATAACGTGTTCTAATGCTTTTGCAAAAAGAGTATATATGTAAGAAAAGTATTTCTTACAATCTTCTTTTAAATACGAAGCACACACTTGTCCAAACTCTTCAGCTTTATCTAAACAAGTGTCCCTCCAATTTGACTGGCATTCTTCCATGATCTTAACAAAAGCAACAACCAGTTTCCATTGAGTTAAGATTAAATAATTTTCTTGCACTGGAAAATACTCTTCTAATTCCTTTTGTATGGTTAAAAATAAATTGATAGGAATAATATGGCCATTTTTCAATGAAAACAGTGTCAAGTCTTGAGATAAATGATCAAGAAATTTTCCCAAATCATTTCGCTGGCAAAATTTACCATTATCTAAGTCATTCCAAACAGCAAGAGTATTTTTGAGAAAGGGAACAAATATATCGTCATGTTTTTTCAACTGTGAATCGGTGTCTGTCGAGCATAGTAAGAATGAAGACATGAGTGGCATTATGCTATACGCCCAATCCCAATACTCATTTTTCTTATCGCTGAACTTATTATCTATATGTTCAAGCAAAAATTCTGTAACAAATTGTGCCGGCAATTCATCCATTAGATCTTTTGCGCTTGAAACAAATGACACGAATACGGAATATGAAAATTTTTCCCTATCTGAATTGGCAAGGTCTTTCAAAAACGGATAAACTTTAACGAAATATCGTGATCGGAATTCTGAAGGTATTTTGTCAATCTGTAGCAATCGATCGTATACACCCTTCTCTTCTTTTAGTGTTAAGTTATCAATCAATATTGAAAACAGTTTCCAAACTTCATTTTTGCGAGAAGAATCTCTTTCTTTGCATAATAGTTCAAAAACAACTTTAAATATGACAGATCTAATAGAATAGTTTTTATTGTCCTTCCACATATTACTAAAAGAATCTGTGAGCTCGTGAGATTCTAACTTTGTGAAGGCGAGTCGAATACCTTGCTTTTGTAACGACACTTGTGAATCAAGAAGTTTTGGAATATATATTCGACTTTTTATTTTATTTAAGTTATAAAAAATCGATAGCAGCGCAGGTAAAGAATATTGCAAATAATCGCCTTTTGCATAAGATAATATTATTTCCGGTGGAGGTTGTGGTCGAGATAGATGCATATTTTTAGCAAAATATCTTTGTAGACTGAGAGTTTCTCTGTCTATGTCCGCATCAATTATTTTTGCTACTTTTGGAATGTATTTTTCTAATATTTCAAGATTTTCATTTCTTGAATATAGTACCAATATTCCACGTGTTATATTTTTATGATCTGTAGTGTTGTGTAAATCATTTACAAAGCTATGCCGAATATCTTTGCCTAGTGTTTTTGGAAAATGAATTTTAACCTTTTTAAGAAATGCAGACATTAATGGTACGTTTGTCAGTTTTTTACCTTCTGCCTCTGCTGAATATCTTTGTATTAATGACGAGTCATGTTTTAATGCATTAATTAATGTATATTTATCTAGTTTTAAATACAGAGATTCTTCAAACAGATATTTTCTCCAAGATTTCTTCGTGTTGTATATAAAATCAATGTCGTGTGTCGAATTTGAACCAACTAACTTAATAAGACACTTGGCTTCATTCAATAGCAAAGGATATTTTTGAAGATCTTTGTCCCAGTCGGCAAGTAGATCGAAAGCGTTGTGTAATCTTGTGATACGTTCATTTATTTCGTCTTCTTTTTTATCGCTTTCCTCTCTGAATTTAAACACATGGTTATATAAGTATGTGAAAATTAAATCTTTTTCTTCATTGTCCAATTGATTTTTTAAAAGTTTAAAGAAATTAAATTTTAATCCATCTTCACTTGTCTTATCAATATTTTGTGAATGCAATATCTTGTACCCAAGCAAGACTGTCTTTAGAATTTGAGATTCTTCGGAATCATCTAAATAAGACTTAACAATTATATTTTCTATCAGTTCCCATGTTTTTATTTCCAATTTATGAAATTTGAAATTAACAGTCAGTTCTTTTATAAAATGACATTTTAAATCAAGTGAACATCTGTGATGTGTTTTTTTAAAGTATTCCACTAAGCTATGGATATGTTCTGGTTTTGACTTTGCACAAATAATAAGGGTGCTGAACATTGATTGTTTTATTCCAAGACTGGTATCCGATTCGATCATTTTGGTAATATCTTTAAAAGCAGTTTCAAACGGAGCATATTGATACCAAAAGTATTCATTTATGTAAACTGAATCGTGTAGAAACCGTAAAGTTGATTTTTCAATTTCTGGTAAAGCAGAAGAGTCATCATTGAATATTTTATCAATAAAAACTTTTCTGACAAATTCAGTCCTTTGGTTCTTAGGCATTGCTTCTAAAAATAGTTGCAAGTGTTTCTTGTCTATTAAATGACCATATTTAGTTTCCTTTCTTCTGGATAAATTAAGTAAGAAATCTTCTATATTTTCTTTCTTTAAAAACTTAATAAACGTCGGTATGTGAATACAATAATCAAAATGAGCATATTTACTTATAATAAGATCAGAATTATTTTCAAGTAACAATTTAGTTTCATTCGCGTTAAATTTGACACAGTCATATCTAGATATTTCTTTCATTAGTTCCAAATATTTATCAGCATCAGTGCGCAGTAAAAATGTTGTCGCTTGCAAGGCCCTAGCTTTCAAGTACTCATCACAGTTTTTTATATATACTTCAAGCAGTGAGATAGATTTAGAAGCAATAAGCTTTAATTTCGATAGTTTAATATGGTCAATGTGTTGAGTTATTTTATTTTTTATAAATTCAACGGAACAGTGAGGAAGCCACTTTGCAGCTTCCTTTGGATTAGATTCATAATTGTAAAATTCTTCAACACGTTTTTCGTCTCTTAGGTGAATTTGTATGTTTTTTACAAATTTATTTGCTGCCTTAGTACACATTTTTATGAGCAACGTAGAGTGCAGATGTTGTGGATTAATAATGTTACTGTATTTGTTATCAGTTATTAACCATTTGCACTTGTTTATCACTCTTGATACGTATAGTAGGTCTTCACAAACTAGGACCTTCAGCAAGTAGTCTACATCTCGGTTCGTACTGGCTACATCTATTTTCATCAGATTATGAACGTCTGGCTCGTCGACATCAAATAGATCAAGTCGCAATTCATTACTTTGAATAGTATTGCTGACCAATTTGTTATAATTTTGGTGTTTTTCACCTAGATTCCTCCCTTCTAATTCTTCTGGCGACATTGTAACTGAAAATTAAAAAAGCACATCATTTAAACTTATTTTATGTGTATGCTATCTTTTTCCAATGAAATAAATACAAGTGAGATAGAAAGTATTAACCTTGCCAAAATAGTCAGGACATAACACTTGTAAAAATCTTACGTACAAAACTAACCTGAGAGGATTAAACGTTTTTGTCTTGGTTTTTTACCTACTTGCATCGAAAGGAAAAAACAATTACTCCAAATAAGTAAAGATGGCAATAACGGCTATATACCAATAATGAATTATACTGTTGTGCTATTTTTCAATAACAGTTGTCAGAAACTGCTATCCTGTTATCCTGTTATTTGATGTGTTGTTTTCAATAACTGTTGGCAAATCGTATAAAATCGTAGTCAAAGAAGCGACAACCTTTTTTTTACCTCTCTTACTCTTATTTCGACATTATTTCATTTGGAAAAATGTATAAAATCGTAGGCAAAGCAGCGACGACCTTTTTTTTTACCTCTTAATCTTATTTCGACATTTTCAATTGGCAAAAGGTAAAAGGTTCTCTAACAACAGTCAACAACAATAAAAGGATAACAGGATGAGTAAGAATTCAATAATTTCGTTATCTGTTGTGCATGAATAATGTTATTATAACCTATTATTGTAATAATGACCATCTCTAGTAGTAGCGCGCAGCAGAGTTACCATTTTTTTTTGGTATCCGTCCGTCAGGATTCCTTTTTCCATATTTTTCCAACTTTGACCGGTTTTGAGTATTCTATAAAATACCTACTTATTAACGTACGAACTTTTATAACTGAACTATTATATTACGGGTTGGTTCACATTTTCTCTGAATAGTAGAATGATACCATTTTTAGGAGACTTGGTTTCCTAAAAATGGTATCAATGACCTATGAATAGCGAACCTTAGGCGGAGATGATAAACTTTTGGGATAAGTAGGTAAATATACCCAAACCTAAAATCCGGAATACAACGACAGAAGACATGGCAACAAAAAGAGGTAACGCTTTTTTAATATGATAAAAGAGCGAACAAGCACTGTGTTTTCATAGCTTTTTTTTGGAGTGATTAAAAGAAATGACCTGTATTATAAATTACAAATTAATCTTGTAGGTAATTATTAACAAAAAAAATACTAACCTGAATGTTCTATTAGTTATTAAAACAGCCCCGGCCTAATAACAATGAAATGAACTAGGTACCTACTTGTAATAAAAAAAAAAAAGTATGATTGTTCGTAGAAGCACTAGGACTTGCGTCCTGGTTATTTATACTTAGGACACAGAACATGTAACCAATAAAAATCGTTATGATCAACAGTGCAATATTTAGAGCATTCAGCACGATTTTTGGCAAACTTCCAAAACTGACGTTGCCAGGCGTTGGATTGTTATCTCGTACTAGTTATGGCGAATACATGTATTAATGCGGGAAATTTATTACTTTCTACTCATAACAAGATAAGTTCAGTTTTGGAGATTCTGTTTTTAGGGAAGGTACAATACCCAAAGGGTACATAAACACTACTAGTTTCGAATTTTACCTTTCATGCTGCTCTTTGTCCATCCTTATTCACATAAACCACATTTTTTATTAGTGCACGGCAACTTGCATGAAAATTCATGACTTTATGTGTGACAGAGTGTCGGTTTCTAGTTTATTTTAAAGTCTACGATAAAATAATGTCTAATGTTGTATGACACTATCCACAAAATTGCAATTACATATGGATTACTTTAAGATGAGAACATTTTGCGTTAGGTTTGCCGCCCCCTTAAATCTGCCGCCCTAGGCTTCAGCACACTCGGTATGATGGTAAATCTGCTAATGCAAGTAACACTAAGATTCCGCTGTCAGTCAGTGTGTCTGTTTGTCACTTTTGTCTTTGTTCTGTTAGAATATAATAGAATAGAAAATAAGTATTTTATTTCACATAGACCTTACAAGGGTTTCTTAGTGAGTTTCGATCCGGTAGTAAATTTAGCGAATACAATATTTTCTATTCTATTATTGTGACGCGTTGCCGATATACCTAACAATAAATACTAAAAACAGAATTAATTAAGTATTTAAATGGGAACTCCTCTATTCATTGAGCCGCGGACCATGTATTATGTAAGTAGGTACAATGCGTAGTGACATCTCTTCAGTGTCGCGAACAACATAGTTTCCCGACAGCCAATAGATGTCACACTGAGCATATTTAATTTAGTTTTCTTCGCGTAAACAGATTATGAAGCTTAAAAAATGAATTACACAAGCTATAAAATAAAATAATTGTTGTTGTTTCCATGGTTGAAGGTTATGATACTAACTATGACTCGCACTTACTTTGCCGTTTTTATATTTTTTTCTCATCCAGTTGTAAAAAAGGGGCGGCTACTTTTTTAAGTTCCAGTTCCACCTAATTTCTAGTATGTGAAGGGTCTTTAGGTTTAAATGAGCAATGCGTATCGCATTTTGTACTTTAGTAAAGTTTTGAGACTTTCTATTAAGATCGAGGGTAAACAAAGATTCGTACATGTACGAGAATTTACATGTATTTGCAACACTGTCCGGGCGCCAGGATGACTGTCTCCGACAATTTGTTCTTTATTACCATAAGATCCGAATATAGGTACCTACAACGTCTATGTTCAATGTTCATCTATGTTTTGTCTACTATTATACGATTGTAAAAGAGCTTTAGCTACAGTTTAAATGTATAATATAAGAAGAACATATTTTTAGCTCTGTAATTTATAAGAATATAGGGATAAAATCAATAAGTTAAAAGTAATGTTTATAAATAACAAGCGACTAATAGTTTGTTTAATATTCGTTTGTTTTATTCGGCCCAGCTTCGCACGAGTATAGTTCATACAATATTTTAAAAATCAGCCAAAAGTTGCAGAAGGGATGTAGAAGCATCCCTCTACTATCATAAATGTGGTTATTTATCCTTATGTTACTAGGTATATATTTTTAGTTTTGACGTCAAATGAGATATACTGATTTAAATCTTTTGCCCTGTATTGGTCCGGGTCCTCTGTGTGGAATAGCCATCTGCCTTTCTACCAGCAAGCTCGTAAGAGGCGAGCATAAGTTATCAAGGTCATTGCCAGCAAGACCACTGGTGATAGAGTGCTGGGCAGCAACTCGCTTAGGCAGGTTTCCACCGCCTCACCTATTCCTACGGCCATAATGAGAATGTCGTGTTACGGTCTGGAGAGTAGGATAGCCGGTGGACTTGTACACCAGGCCTAACACCCCGGCCACAAGGACAGGTGTCTATTATATGGTTTCTTTGGTATGGTGTCTATAGGCCACGGTTGTCTCTTACCATCAGGACAGTCGTGTACTTGCTCGCTTCCTTATTCCATAAAAAACAATTTTAGCATACAATAAAATAGAATTTGAAAGATACATTATTTTTTTTTAATTTATTTATTATCAACAAAATTAAAAACATAGAAATCTTAACAACATACCTCTTAGACCACAGAGGTCCTTATAAGGTATTTTATACAAAAACAATATTCAGCGACACAAAAATAAAATAAATATGCATATGTATATATAAAAAAGTATCATGGGAGCGCATGAAAGCCTATAATAAATGAATAATATATTTACTTGATCACTTTATGTAAATAGTGACCCTTTAAGATTTTTTTAATGTTTCTTTTAGTTATGATTTGTTTTAAGCTATCAGGTAAATCATTAATGAGGTGGGGTAGGTAAATATAAGTAGTTGTCCTACAAGCATAATAATTTTTAGCTATAGTAGTTAATAATTTTTTCCTGGCGACATTTCTCGTAAGTATTGAATGTGAAGTAATTTCTTGTATGGATGTATTAAAGTATTGTTCTTTTAAAATGTTTAACTTAAATTTAACTTCTATAGGAAATACTTTACAAAGATAAAATAATTTATAGTCGTCTTTACACTCACGTCTTATACTTGGTGAGACCAGCGATTTAAGCAATATAACTTGCAATTTATATATTTTATCCAGGTAAGTAGCAAATGTCCGCCCGTAACTTGTTACTCCATAGGAGACCACAGAATCAACAAATGCGTTATATAACACTAGCTGTTGCCTGCGGCTTCGCCCGCGTGTACAAACAAAATCTAGGCAATAAAAACGAATCGATTTCATATATTTATCATCGAAACATTTCCATACAAATATTCATCCCTTCCTCTAACCCCTCCCCTCCTTTTTTTGAAGTAAAAGCCTTTGTCCTTCCCTAAGGTCAACTCTATCTCTGTACTAAATTTCATCAAAATTGGTTCAATGGTTTAGGCGTGAAATCGTAACAGACAGACAGAGTTACTTTCGCATTTATAACATTAGTAGGGATTTAATAACACAGACAACTTTCAAAGAGCAGACATTTTTCCGAATTATAATACTTATTGCGTAAAAACATACCCTCTTTTAATGTGGTCGGTTAAAAAGTAGCCTATGGTAGCCGGTAGACTTGCACATAAGGTTTAACAGCCCGACCACAGGGCAGCGGCGCACCTACGACATCTATGGTGTCTATACACCACGATTTTCTCTTATCATCAGGAGACCCGTGTGCCTGTTCGCTGTCTTATCTCATGAAAAAGAGACATTTTTTTTTTTATTGCATAAAATCTTGATAGTATTATTTGTATTACAAGTTCAAAAATAATAGCTGAATTAAATTCTTTGTGCAGTTACTAAATTGCTAAAATTAAAAAGGATGCATTTTTAAATATATCTTAGTACGAGGAAGTATTAAAATTGAGTTTTAAAATTATCATGGCTTATTTGCATTTTATATTTTAATATTTTATTTTATTACAGGTTTGTTCGTTAAATATATTCTAGAAGAAACATGTGCTTACTAATTATTATTGTACTTATTAATTACTGCAACGTTTTTGAATTCAAAGCGATTTATTTTCAGTTTTTGCTATCTCGATTTGACTATATTTTTAATTTGACTGTTTAATGTTAATGCAAATACTCTATGAATTTCGATTTGAATTTGATGTTATTTTTTGTAAGATAGATTATGTTATTTAGTATATCAATTTGGGTATCCACATACATAATATAAAACAAAGTTGCTTTCTCTGTGTGTACCTATGCTTAAATCTTTAAAATTGCTCAACAATTCAATTCTTTTATCATTAGAAGTCGACATTATCCCTGATGAACATAGGCTACTTTTTACCGCGAGAATTTTCTTCATTCCTCCTTGATAGCGGGTAATAGGAGAACGGATAATAAGCTTTGTCTGACCGTACTTATCTATTTCAAATAACTTCTAAATGGCTAAACCGATTGGGTTGATATTTTATACGGATATTATGATGGTTTCGAGTATAATTTAAAAATACAAATACCTACCGGGTCCGATAGGTGGTGCTGCTGTCATTATATATACTACGAACTAACCATGCGAAACTGGGTCGGGTAGCTAGTATTATTATAATGGTCTAATTAAGACTAATAAGATTTTTTTAATATCTTCTAGAATTACCGGGTTCAATATTTTTAAACCGTTCAGATTTGTTTAAATGAGCTTTTTACGTACCAGTTCTTTTTGTGAAAGCAATAATTCAAGAAACGTAATAATAACCAAGGTTGTGAATTATAATTGGAGTTCATTTCTATAAAAAAATTTATTAAATACTCAACGAAATAATATTGCATGTGACCAGTATGTTAACGGTGCCGATTCTGAGACACATTGTCTTAGCTTATATTAAACTAGTTGTGCCCGCAACTTCGTCCCCGTTATTTTTTAATATTTCATTTATTCGTAAATGTAATTTTTCTAAAAGTAGCCTAAGCTACGCAC
>DVZL01007540.1:0-10699 GCA_018236625.1 Lasaia peninsularis
TTGAAATCGGTCCAGTAGTTTTTGAGTCTATTCAATACAAACATACAAAAATACAAAGGTTTCCTCTTTATAATATTTATCTAATGATTAGGGTACCCTAAAAGTTGTACAAGGTATAAAAACCGTAAAAAGCAAATAGTTGCGTTTGTACAAATTAACTGCGCGTGAGAAGCGCTTTTATAACGATGCGTGCTGTTGCTGCGGTTTTTGGTTTGATATTGTAAACGAACAGGATTATATAAAGTTTAGGGACGCGCTGTCTGAGTCGAAACATAAATAATATGTAGGCAAATAATTAATTTATTAATCTGTATACGTATATTTACACACATATTCGGCAAATAAATAATTTTCATTTCATTTCATTTAAAAATAAATCCTTATTTACCATAGTATTTATAACTTGATAATGTCTATTAAAATGTGAATGTCATCTTTTTTAAACTTTTCTAATATTCTAGAAAGTTCTTACGGAATGAATATTTAAAAAGTACGGTTTTTATGTTCTACATGGGCGAAGTCCAAGTGATAGATGTAGGTATAACTCAGATCAATATTGATCTGGCATCTGAGATCCGGGAGGGATACCTACCTGCCTATTTGTTAAGGCTTCAGTGACTGTTCTTTATTTGTATATTTCAGAAACAATGACATGCAAGTTTTGGAAACAATTCTGTACCGTAAACATCCTTTGAAATTCTTAAATGTTTGTCACAGCGCGTTATCTATTCTACTGATTTCGATTGGGTGTTTATTATTTAATGTTTATCAGTCCAACTAAATATTATAGTAATGATTCTTAAAAATGTATGATTAAAGAAACGTGGGCATTTATAATAAATGGTCGTAGTTTATTCGGTCATTATTATAACGTTTTCTTCTTCGCAAATGTTAATGTACGCTTAAATATCCTATTTAAATGTCAAAATATGGCAACGACCTCATATATTTCTATGTGTATTTGGAAACATGTGTTATTGTTTTCAAATGTAGGTTCTGATGGTTTGTATTTTCTTGCTACACAATGTTAGCCCGATTACAATGTGGCCAGTTTTCTCTCTAAGCGTAATATCCGACTTACGTCTATATGTCTCAACGATCGAATGATCACAATTCATAACGTTTTCTGTAATATCTTCAACATGTAACCCCAGATTTATATAGCTTTTTAATTATTGTAGGAGATCAAATTAATATTACTCGTGTTTAATTAAAGCGTGTTTTATACAAGTATAACGCAGTAAAACTGCAAAAACATGACTTTAACTTGTTTAACATTTGCTTTTCATTTTAATTCGTATCTCCATAAAATCAACAAACGCACTATTCGCCCCTACAATATTTGAAAGCTCCCTCAATTTCTCTAGGTTTCCATCATTAGATCCCTGTTTTCTTATCATGGGACCACCCTTGAACTATATCCTTTCCTATAACAAACTGAGAAACCTGCTCTTTCTCTTGAAGTCGGTTAAAAATCTTTCGCCCACCTCTTATTACGTCTTTATTTTAAAAATATTTTATTTACTATTCGGGTATATTTAGTTACGTTTACTATTCGGGATGTCGCCGAATTATCTATAGGTACCAATAAATAAAATTGGAGTGTCTGTATGAAATATTAAAATATCCGCTTATTACTAAATGCATATTTGTGTTTACAAGGTACTAAAACAACATTTTTTTAGAATTTTTGTGTGTCTGTCTGTCAGTTTGTACCCGATAATTTGTGAAACGGCTGGAACAATTTTGACGTAAATTTCACTGGCAGACGGCTGATGTAATAGGCTACTTTTATTTTAGAATTTTATCTTAGAAGTATATAATATATAATAAATAAAACGTTCACAGCTAGTAATAAATATAGGCGCTCTTGAGTTATACGTGGTGTAACTAATACGACTTTGTCCCGCATATAGTATGTATATTTATTTGTAATGCGAATTGTATTGTTTTCCGTTCATCGCTGAAGGGTTGCAAGGGATCTAAAGTTCCTCGACGTACGTGCCCTAGTTTTACCAATAGAAAGGGCCGCGTCATTCAATAGTATACGACTGTTGTAAACTATGGCTTCGTCACTTTTGTCTTTGTTTGATAGCTTTAAAAAATAATACATGGTCTTGAAGGGTCTCACTAAACTGATATAGATATTTTATTGTAATATTGTGGATGCTGTATATTTGTTTACAATTTTATATTTTGTTTAGTAAATATATACAATACTTTTGATTCACGAGAGTGTATGTTGAGAAAATATTTCACTATATCCGTAATGAGGGTTTTACAGTTTTCTGTTCACCGCTAATGGGTAGTGAGACGTCTGAGCTTCCTCCGAAGTATCCTACTTTATGAGAGGGCTCAACATTGACTTTTATACAACCGTCAGTTATGTCGTGCATGGTGCCACCGCAGTTCGCTTTAGCGAATTCCACTGGAAACTGTGATTGTGCACACTTCTAACAAGTATTTTTTTTAATTCATTTAACTTGCGAACTGTCGTGGCCACCCTTTGTGTATAATTTGAGTATTTTACCACTTGATTTTTTAAGTAAGTTTCTACTATTTAAACATAATATATAGGGTTGTCAAATATTATACCAGTAGTTGTTATTATATACTAATAAAAAACCGGCCAAGTGCGAGACGGACTCGCGTATTATCTGTAACAAAGGAAAAAAATCACGTTTGTTGTATGAGAGCTCCCTTTAAATATTATTTTTATCCTATTAGGATTTGTTGTTATATCGGCATCAGAAATACACAGTCTGTAAAAAATTGGGCTTTTCTAGTTATCACGGTTCGTAAGATACATCCTGGTAACAGACAGACCGACGGACAACGGATTCTTAGTAATAGGGTTCCGTTTTTACCACTTGAGTACGGAACCTTAAAGGGGGATTTCATATTTCTAAAATATTTTTGGCTTGTAACATCTTTTATATATATGTTGTAATGTTATTTTGTATTAACTTGAATACGGCATATTGCTGCAAATTTAATTAAGGACGTACATAATTAAATATAACTACTTGAATGTGTTCGACGCTGCACATATGTTGACCCGTTAATGCTACTCATTGGAGAACTAAATTACCGTTGGGATTAAGCTTGCTCAGAGTCTAGCGCTCTGAATAACACCAACGAAGTGGGTCACAGCATAACGAACCCAGCTCTTTATACGACATATGTACTTATAACTTTTTTTATGTCATAACTGCAAGCTTAAGCCTCGTCTAGCTGCCATCATTAGCACGGACGTCAGCTTTAGTTGCCAGTGTTTAGTCAACTTTGAATTTCTTTCAAAGTTGGTGAAAAGTTTATCCTAATTTTGAACAAAATAAGTCATTGAATGCTCCTTGTGACAGAAATTTGATCAATATTGGAGTAAAAATATTGTAGTCTGTTAAAAAAATCGCTTTTTAATCTTCGAATTTCGTGGAGAGATCTGAAATGGAGATTCTTTTACTATTATTTGCTACCTCGGTGTAGTGGTGGTGTCCAAAATTAATATCAATATAATCATTTTAATTTTCTCTAGATGCTAATTAATAAAAACAAGGCAATATGCTCATGTTTTCATTCTCATATTTTGTTCCTTAGCTAATAAGTAATAATTGATTAATCAATTTCATTCATATCCGATTTCCGGTACCCAGCCACATGTAAAGCGACAATTAATACAAATTAACGTTGAGACAAAAATATGTTCTTACACCTCTCTTTGTTCTATCATAGGGAAATGTGGTAAACTTTGCTTATTTTGTTTATTTTTTATATCGGAAGGCAAACAAGCAGACGGATTTCCTGATGGTAAGAAATACGCGTCGCCTATAGACACCAAAAGGTGGAAATGGTGCGCTGCCAACCTGAGGCTGAGATGGTAAGCCTCTTGCGTGAGTAAGTTTCTATTTGCATGTCAAATATTATCTAACGTTTTAAGAAACTAACATTTACTGTTATTAATGTGTTTTTCGGATTTAATATAAATTTGGATTCTAACAAATGTATTTAAAATAGAATTGCAATAAGCGATTAACAAATATTTAAGGACTATTAAAATTGCGAACTCAATAACTGTATCTGGGATCAAGGCAGCACATCTCGAGTGGAAAAAGGAATTTAAATTGTCGACAACTAAAACCGGTATGTAGGGACATACGTGGGATGGAGACAGAAACTAAAGACTTGTAGCCATAGACATGACTTTGTACAGCTGACTATATATCCGTCAAGTCACTATAGGACGTATTTCATAGGTTCGTCATAAGGTCGAGGTCAATGTACCATGTTATAAAATTGCTATATAAAAACAACAGATCAGTTTGATAAAGACATGATTTACGAGTTTTAGAATAAAACTCTTTTTCCATAATTCTTACCTATGAGTGACATTTATCGTAAATAGTCATATTTTATTTTAGCATCAGATGAAATAAGACGTCAGATTCCAAGTTCTTTTAAGTTAAGTTTTCTATAGTCTTCTCTAAGTTCTGTCTTTCAAGGAACGTCCAACATCATTAAAAACCTGTAACACAAATCTCAATTCTGCTTAATGTAAAAATTGGTTCTAATCTCGTTTGTCTTGGTCTCTATTGTTTTATAACTGAAAGCTTAGAACGATCTCTTTGGAGAGTGGGAAAGGGGTCGAAAGTAGAATCATACTTAGCTAAAGATGGCTATTTATTCTTTTTTTTTAATTCGCTTATATAGTAACGATCTCATAGAATGGTCTCTTTGAATGATTTTTTTAGGCGAGGCGGAGCAGAAAAGTGTAAGTGAGCTACGACCTTAAAAGCCTCCAAAACCTATTATCCTTCGAGGAAGAGTCCTTTTTATACGAATTGCACAAATTTGTATCCACTTATTGCAACTGGTCTAGAGGTTGAAATAGCTCGTAAACCTGCTTACGCCATACATAGTGTCAGAAGGTTAACGATACATTATTTTACTATCAGGAAATCAGTTTTAATTGTTTGGATTTCCATTTTATAAATATCCTTATTTATATCTCCTTACACGATGCATGGTTCTTCACAGATATATTATTGTCTATAAATAATTAAAAAAACTGTTGATTGTATGTAATGTAAACCTATATGAACGTGAGCTTGGCGCAAGTTTAATCGCGAATGTCTATCTCTAGTCTAGTATATGTTATTGTCCCCTCAACCCGCTGAACGGGGTTAGCATGCGAACTGATATTGGGCTATAAATCTTGCATATTACATTTTGCTTGTGTTTTTGCACGGTTTAAATAGTATCGCTTGACTTCAATAGGACTTCGTCGTGTTTAATGTTGGTAACTAACAGTTAAAGGCAACATCAGCCATGACTTTGATTTAAGTTCGCATAATATGTTATTTATATGTTAATTTTTGATATGATTAACTAACTGCATACAGTATGAAAAGAGTAATGAATGTGAAGAAAGCTAGATAAGTATGTAGGAATCGTGACAATTGGCACTCGACACTTTCTGTCTACTCGCAATGAAATGGCGTGAAGATACGTATGTTTGTAAAACTAACCAATCTCTTTTTTACGGGATAAGACGGCGAACAAGCACACGGGTCTCCTGATGGTAAGAGACAATCGTGGCCTATAGACACCATAGATGTTGTAGGTGCGTCACTACTCTGTGGTCAGGTTGTTAGACCTTATGTGCAAGTCTACCGGCTATCCTACCCTCCGGTTCGGCACATGACAATATCATTATGGCGGTAGGAATAGATAAGGCTTGTGAATCTACCCGGGCGAGTTGCTGCACAGCACTCTACCACCAGTGTTCATGTTGGTAGTGACCCAGTCAACCTTTGATCACCTTTTACGAGCTGCCTGGTAGGAAGGCAGTTGGTCTATTCTACACAGAGGATCAACACGGGGGTATTTCATGAACTTTGTACTGCCTAATACAATTTGATTATTGTTTTCTTATATTTGTTTATTCCTGCGATTTTCCTTGATTTTCGAAAGATTCTTTATACCTTCTTTTTTCTTTACTGCGACACGTGACGGTACCTTGATTTTGTTTTTTCATCTGCGTATGTCTAATAATTAATGTATAACATAATTTATTATTAAAATATATTACGTAACGACACCTACCTAACGGCTGATTTGATTCCCGAAGGGGACGAGGCGAGGCATATTAAAATTTCCAAAAGTGTCTTCTGTCAGCTCAAAATTCAATTTTAATACTATTATTCCTGCATAATCAAATTAAAGTTGAAATTTATAAACGTTTGACATTGACTTGAAGGTTCTAGAATGATAGTATAATCATAATATTATTATGTGAAATTGGTGATACTAATTCTTGCCGAAGTTAAAATGATTCAAAACTTCAAATTAGTATTATTATGCTGGTGTTAAAACATGCGTTTTCAGATGTTGTCAAGTGACGTCTGGCTGTTGAAAGGATCTCGGCATGTCAAGATAATAAAAAAACACTTTTATACTTAAACAGTGTTAGTCTGTAGCAACTAGGTACGTACAAAAACACGAAATAGAAATGGCACTTTGTATTCGTACTTTATACGGCCTCGATTTAATTACCGTTGCTATGGTGATGGAGGAAAGTTAATTTGAGTAAAACTCGTGAAATCACGGTTCGTTTGTTCTATAGCATAATATTCGCAAAGGTTTCTTGTCGCTAGGGTTACCACCAATCAATTTTTGTCTCATTTTAGTCACCCTGAGGTAGTCATTCCGATTGGTCATGACATTAATGACCAATCGGAATGACTAGCTCACCAATTTAATGATCTAAATCTATACGTATTATAAAAAGAACTGTTAACGATCAAGTGTTAAGTTGTTGAGTAGTAGAATCTATTTTATTTTATTTTAACAATGTAGGAAAACTTACAGCTAATACAATAGATGACATATATTATAATAACAGAAATAAGGCCAATTACAAGTTTTCACTTATAGATAAGTCGGATAATTATTTTTAATCGTACGTAATAGCAATCGAGTAACAAACAACAAATTATAAAAGAAAATTGTATTGGTTATGTATGGTATGGGTCTATTGGTGTATAAGGGATATAATCTCATGATTGTACTTTTAAGTGTAGTTGTGGAGTTTACCCCGAACAAACAAATAACACGAGATTTAAAATGGATAGTAAAAGGACTGTGTGAAGATGATTCAGAAATAATACTTGATATTGAAAACCTGTTGGCATGTTCGCGCATAAAACAATAAATAGTGAACCAATAATTTGGATCTGTTTGTTGTTTCAAAGTCTAGATATAAAATCGTATGTATTTAATAAATAGGAAATGAGTGAATAGAAAATAGTTAATATTTTTTGAGTTAAGCCAAGGGAAATTAGTAGTTGGTAGTAAGCTTTATATTCTTTCCTTTCCGCCAGAAAGTAGTAATCAAATAATGGTCTTCACTATACTTGATGTTTATTCATAGAAAGATTAACCGATGTCACAAAATATCCGTCACCATCAAAGATTTCAATGGTACCAAACCAAAATTGTTAAATTTTAAACAATTATCAAGTAACCCAATGCAACGTTACGGTGTTTCGTCGAAAGATCCCTCGGGAACTTCTTTAGCATTCCGTGTGCAATGTGCGAAGAAAATGTTAATCCGACCAGTGGCTTTCGTCATGTGGAATTTCAAGTTGATCCGATGTTGCATGACCACTGCGTCAACTTTTTGGAATTCTTTCCATGTCTTTGTTTTGTCACACAACAAAACCACTTCCTTGAAATATGTATATCGAATGTCATATTTTATACAATGTTTTTAATAAGCGATATAAACTATCGCTTTAATGTTTTCGTTTTTCCTAGTAAATAAATGGGCTATGGGAAATTAATTTAATTAGATGAATTACGAATGTTAGTCGTCTATGACACTAATGCTTATGAAACACTGATATAAAACACGTAATAATAATGAAAACTTCAACCTCCTACTAAATGACCTAAGAATTCATACGTGTGTCGGGATCGTACCAGAGAAATCGTATCGTGTCAAATGTCGTTATAGAAGAACAAAAGGGGCTCATTGCCCGTTTTCCTACTTTGTATAAATTGTGATACCAGTGATACGTACTTCGGACTTCAATTTTAGTAGTCCAGGTTCGAACCCCGCCACATACAAATTTTCTAACTTAAATACATTTACTGACTGCTCTGAGCGAAAGAAAACACCGTGAGGAAACCCGAGATTTGTGCTCGATATAGCGACGGAATCGCCATCTGTCACATGATGGTGGTATCGACGTTTAATCGAGGCTCTGCCTACTGTCTCGGAGATATAGGCGTGCGATATTTATTTATTGTACGAATTCTACCATTCACTTCGTTTTTTAGGGGCAATTACAACATATTATTGTAAAACTCACAAAAATAACTTGCTTTGTGTAATGTTAAAGTGAAAAAAAAAACGGATTTTGTGATGTTTAATAATATGTTAGCTTGAAGACTTTAATTTAGTAATTCGACTAGATTGTCAATGAGCCACGTTTTTTGTGTTTCAAATAAAATGTCTTGATATATAGCGATATCGAAAGCAGTAAATGTTACCAAACATTCGAGTTGGGAGTCCGAAACGGGATGACTAAACCGTTTATCTGCACAATAGGTGATTGATGAAGGCTAATAAATTGGGTTTGACACATCCGTAGCGGCCCCCCAATGCAACTAGGTTAGCCTACAACAATTCTTAGAAGGGAGGGAAGACATACATGTCGAGTACATACAAGATACTGGCTTAACTTGTGACTTCATCCGGCTTTATTTCATTTTTCGACAGAAGTACCTAGTCGTAAAGTTACCTGTCTGGATCATAAACTACGCAATATTTCGTTGTGGTCGGGTTAGGTGTAACTGAATAAAGTCATCAACTTGATTTTGATTACATGTTTTATCTATTTTTTCCTAAGTTTTATCTTACTCCGTAGGGGTTTTTTAAGCAATGAACATTTATAAAGTAAAAAAAAAGTTTTAGACAGGATTTGAACCTTCATCTCTCGCTGACAATGCTCTTTTTAATTGAGCTACTAAGGAATTCTTTCTATATTTCTAATTTGTGAAAATTTATCTCTTGAGTACAAAATTGACTTTTTTCTTTGTTTTTTTCAACTCACTTTTAGCTTAGAATTAATTTAGCTTACAGTATATCGAGTACACATTACATACAGAGATATAAACAAAGCTCAACTTTCAACCGACTTCAAAAAGTAGGAGGGTGAACTGAATGTTTCTTTATTGTATGTGTATTACGTGATATTTGACGATTATGGATCTCAATGGTGGTTCCTTAAAGTTTTTATATTAATTAATTCAGTACCTTTTAAAATATTGACAAAAAAATCATTATTTATCTATACATCATGATGACCTGAAGCCAGTTTTTTTGCAGCTTTACTTACTGCGTTTAAATTATTAACGGTAACTTGCTGTTTCAAATCGGAAAACAATTTCTGTTGAACATTAAAAAGAGAACCTTCCAAGCTAGAGGATAAATAGTAACAACTCTTTTGGAAAAAACCATTTCAGCAAGGATTAAGCGTTGTGGAAAGGAAACAATATATTATGGGATTGACATTAGCTTGATTTATGAAACGCTCGAGCCCAAGTAATTCCTTCTCATATTTACCTTTCAACGCTCGCGGAAAATGCGTTTCTCTCAAGACCACAACTCTTTTGTCTTCGTATGTCATTTTGTATGTCTTGAAATCGTAGAATGGCTGTATATTCATTAAAAAATATGCTTGTCAGTCGTGGTGTCATAAAATTACTATATGTAATTAAAAAAATACTATACGGGATTTTATAAATTGGAGGATTGAGATCTATCCATCCAATGTATTCTTTATCCTTCTTTTAAAAATACTTCATAATTTATACGGCATACTTACGAAAATTTTTTTTAGTACGAAAGTAACTTCGATTGATATTGTAAAATGTCAAGCTATCCGAAGCCGCGGTCGTAGCTTAGTAACAAGTTCAAGATATTTTCGCACATACAAGACTAATTTTAGTGTAATGTGGCATTTATTTTAAA
This sequence comes from Lasaia peninsularis, assembly GCA_018236625.1. NCBI lineage: Eukaryota > Metazoa > Arthropoda > Insecta > Lepidoptera > Riodinidae > Lasaia > Lasaia peninsularis. The sequence continues at coordinate 10,037 of DVZL01007540.1, forward strand.
ATTGCTCTAAAGAGGATAAAAATATTAAAAATGGTATTAAGATTGTTTTTCTACTATTCTACTATTTCTATTTTTTTCTACATTCGCGTGCAATATTGCGCCCATATTTGGCTTTTGTTGGATCCCGTGGCTTCGTCAACACGAAGCCACGGGATACGGGAAGGACTATTTAATTATGAAATTTTTGTTAGTTTTTTCTTTAAAATTCCATGGATTTAGCATTTTTTGTAATATTTCAAAGTACATACTGTATGAGTAACAATCTGAATTCCAAAAATATGCGATGTGTCTGAAAGTGTCTCTTTAACCCAAATATATTTAATTAGATATCACGTAAAACACTATAGTTTTTTTTTAAATCATCGAAGCGGATGCAGATACGAATAGTTTTTTATTTCGTTCGAAATATTAACGATATAACTAACCCGATCTTGAGGTAGATCTTGAGGTATAAACATCGTTTTTTTTTACGATTTATGCTTATGGTATATGCGTCGGTAAATAATTACACATTCCAATATATGTATAAGTAAACAGTGCAAGAATGTCAAGGTTAAAATATTCCATAGTATTACGTTGCAATAAGTCCACAGAGCATCAGAATCACCACCTCGCGGCCTCTACTAGAGGCGGCAGTAATAATAATAGCCGTACCCACGCAAT
>DVZL01007541.1:0-10698 GCA_018236625.1 Lasaia peninsularis
TAAATTGATAAAAGAAGTCTTGATTGTTAAGTAGTAGGTCTGTATATTTATTCGTCTGACAAACTAGGTTTGAAAATGGTGGCAGTTTACGGTAGATGGAGTTAAACTAAGTCGGATATAATTAAGGCTTATAATTTCAGCAAGAAATATTTTTTCACTAGAATTAACTCTCACTAGAATTAAGTTACAATCTTAGATAAGCAGGTGATTTTGAAAACACATCTTGATTCTGCAAACAAAAGTCGCAAAAGTTTTTGTTTTATTTCGTAAAATGAACGCATGAATAGATAATTGCACAGAGCGCTGTGACAGTGCGAGCTTTTCTAAGAAACCATAGAGCTTTGTAACATAGATCGAAGCTACGCACCTGTCTACATTTTAGTGTGGGTGTGTGTATGTGCGTGTGTGTGCTGCGGCGACGCACTTTTTTAACCGTAGATTTGACAACGTCGCATAAACGGAGTAAAGTGATTTTAGTATAACTGATAATATTTTATGTAATCTTAGAAATTTGATGATTCTAAAACTCAGCATGTATATTCTTCAGTGTCCTTTTAAGTATAAATCCCGCTTATCCTTTGAGTGCTAAAATGATTATGATGTAATGTTTTTAACTGACTCTAAAAAGGAGGTTATTAATTCGATTGATTTTTTTGAACAATTATTATAAGCCGATTTCAAAAATATGTATATTTTTGTCTTGCGTCTCGCATAGCTCAATGGTGGAACCGTATACATTTTATGATAATTGGTCCGGGTCTCTGTGAAACATGAACAAAAACAAAAAGTTTTAGGTATCATCATATGAACTTAAAGTCAGTTTTCACAATTTTATAGATTAGATGGCAAAATAACTGTTAAGAATTTCCTAATGCTAAAAAATTCTATAATAACAGATTCTCTTCAACTACTCTGATTGTCAAAACTGTACTCCATAACCAATAGGTAATTAGTTAATCAAAATTGCCTGATTCACTCGTCGCAGTAAGTAACAGTGGTAGTGACAAATAAAAAAACACAATTGTAAGTTTAAATTTATAATTTAATTTAAGTACCCGGGTGACTGAGCTTTGCTAAGTTTTCTTTTGTACATATTTTTTTTGGAATTATATTGAATTATTTATAACTATGCAAACTACTTACAATATGAAAAGAGAAAAAGAGAAAAAAAATAATCGGACCGAGATTTAAACCCAGGTTTCCTGCGTTTTGAGACGCCCGATTTCCCGACCGAGCTTTTATAACTTCGTTAATGGTGGCAAAATTTAGTTTAGTATTCTAATGATATTAAAGGAGAGACGATATTTTCTGAAAATGAAACCTAACTAGATCGATTTTTTTATTATAGAGCCGTTTCCGAGATCGTTGATATATGTATGTATATATTTAGTACCTGGACGACCGAGCTCGGTATTTTTTTGTTCTTTAGGGCTTCCAGGAACACTTTTTATTATAACGGGTTCCGTTGTAGAATAGGCCAATTGCCTTTCACCCAGGCAGCTCGTAAGAGGCGAGCACAGGGTCTATTGTCACCAACACCGTGACAACTAGTTGGTAGAGTGCTGTGCAGGAACTCGCCCGGGTAGGCATCCACCGCCTTACCTATTCCTGCCGCCATAATGACATTGTCGTGTTCCGGTCCGGAGGGTAAGGTACCCGGTAGACTTGCACATAAGGTCTAACAGCCCCACCAAAGGGCAGCGGCGCACCTACAACATCTATGGTGTCTATAGGCCACGGTTGTCTCTTACCATCAGAAGACCCGTGTGCCTGTTCGCTGTCTTATACTATAAAAAAAAAGAGAAACTAATCACCTGTATATGTGTCCAATGATTTAAAAACATTCAAAGGTCAAGTTGTAACCTTAACATTGACCTTTACTGACATTTGTGAAGTCGAGATTAGTGCCGCCTGGGAGGACAGTAGATAATGTGGTTAGCCACGAGAATACTTTAGGAATATAAGTAGGTAGAACATCGAACTAGAGGTCAGTGTTGTAGTCCAGGTTCCGTCATATTGGATTCAAACATCATTTCAATTTAAGAGTTATCCTCAGCAAAATCTTTTCATTTGGTACCCATATTGTTGAAGTGCATTAAAAATAGCTAAGTCCGCCATATTGGATTTAAAATGACGGTATCTAGCTTTCCAACTATTGTCATTCAAGGTAAATGTGTTCCCAAAAATTGCAGCTCAATGGAGTCACAAGATTACTCTCGAAAATATATAGTTTCTAACACATACATTGCAAGTTAAATTAAAGCTTGAAGCTACAAAACCCGTGACAATTATATCCACTCACTCACACAGGGAAAATATTAGAGGTCAAATTAAGAACACATTTTTACATGCCTTTATTAGTTTGACATTATACAGTTTCTCTCACTTACATATTACGTGACCAAATTGAAAAATACACTATCAATTTACAAATACTATACAACATTATCAATACTTATAATATTGCCAACAAAAAGCAAAACCAAAAGTTTTCAAACACCGCAGGTTTCATTAAACAAAGTATTTATAAAAATTACCTGCATCATTTATTTTAAACAACAAAATTATTTTGAAAACATGCAATTAAAGTATCTTTTTTAAACTTTATGAAGCTATCATTTTGTTTTGTAATAATATTAATGCAAGTGTAGATGTGGGTAGTTGGCAAAAAAATAATTACATTTAATATTTTTTGTACATTATAAGTGCAATGTGTATTAACTTTTGTAAAAGAAAATAATCATCAATATAAGCATGTTAAACTAAAATATGTGTATATACCTAACTTCTTTGCTTCATAAGATTTGTTCCAAGAATTGAATTGCTTATAATTCATTACTTCCATTCTTCAATTATATAAAATTAGAACATTTTAGTTTTGTTTCTTGTTGGGCTAATTCAGTTCTTGTTTACACAAAGGCATATTTTTTTATTTGAACTTTATTTGAAACTTGTTAAATTATAGCATAGTGATGACAAATCTTTGGTTTAATATATTTAAAGGTTTTCTTACCTAATTTGGTCAACAAAAAAAATGATCTTAGCAAATATGACAAGATCATTTATTACACTGCCTTGATGTAACCACCGGTAGCCTGAACATTTATGAAGGCTTACAAATACATTGAGTTTTGTCAGAGAACATAAAGTCTTGTATGTTGTAAAGTTTCAGTTATGGACTGATTATACATTAAGCACAAAGTTTTATCATCTCTAAACTACTTGTTGGTAAACATATAAAATTGTTCATTATTCTACATATATAATTTATCTAGTTTGTCGACTTATTGCAAGAACTCATCAAATGATAGATAACTTGTAATAGAACAAGCATTAGATTCAAAAGTAACAGAATAAAAGTCGTAGCACACTTATACGTTCCTGCTCCGCCTCGCCTAAAAAAATATCATTCAAATATGGGCTTTAAGGCGTTGGCGCGTAACGTTGCGATATAGTTTACAATGGCAACATAATTCAGCAGCCTGATTGGCGTCTGCTTACTGTCCCCTATCTGACTGCTCGGCAGTTGATGCCTCGCGGTTGCCGCGGCGTCAGCGCGCTGACTTCTAGCAGTCACCGTAATGATTGCGCCGAGCGGATATAAAGCGATAGCGGTCAATTCAATCAAATGTAGGTAATAGAATACTTAAGAAAGTAATTAGATCAGTGACCTCTATAAATGCTATTTTAAAGTCTACATTTTAATAAACTATCCTTTTTTTAAAATATGTTATTTTAAATCTTACATGATTAATCATTGATATTAATAAATTATAGATGAACAATATTCAAGCCTACACCTGAATAACAAAAATACATTTATTAAATTCATTATCATACATACAGCACCCTTGTTTATTTATTAATTTTAAACAGTTATTATAAAGTGACAAATTTGATAAGCAGTACATAAGGTAAGTTTTTTAACATGTTATGATTTGAAACTTACATATTAATAACTATGAATGAAAACAATTGTATTATTCTGTAAATAGTCTGCAAAACTATACAAATGTTTTCACTTTAAGTAATCTTCGTAGCCTTCTATTAAGTGTTCAGAACAAGTTAGTTTGTTTTTATTCTTCAAATTCTTCTAGTGCTGGGAATTATTATGCTGTTCATAGCACACCTGTTTTCCATTTAATAAGTTCTTGCAATATGAGTTAAATAATAAAACCACTCTCACTTATAACATATTTTAGGAGAGCCACATGATTCCTTGTTTAGTTTCACTTAGTCCACAATCACCAACTTCTTTGAAGTCAGATCTTAATAAATTTAACCTGAAAAGTACAACAGTTATATTACAATCTTTAACTAAATATTTGCAGTGGCACATTAGAAAATGTTACAAAGCTGAAGAACCCTGACAGGTCCTTGTGTAGCAATGATCAACTGCCGCTTGCCAGGCAGTTTATAGGTTAATTACTAGAGTAGATTATTTCACAGCAGCTTGCTTGGATATGGATCTAATGCTTTACTTATCCTAACTGCAACATGGAATATATTGTTCCAGTTTGGAGGGTATGATTGCCGGCAGACTTCTAAATTGGGCCTAACACCCTAAACCACTTATACACGCTGTAATATTAGGTAACACATATCTTACAAAAACAGGGAATATCAAATAGTTTATCTTTCAAACACCCTCCAAATCATTCAAACAATTATTATTAAATTCTGGTGAAAATTATTAACATGTTTTATAGCTCTCTTCAAAAACCATTTAAGTACATCAATATGTCAAATTATATGTGAGTACCCCATAAAAATATAAAAAGAGAACAACCAGCAACAGCTAGTACTATAAAAACATCAAATTAATTTTACTAATGTGCAATACTTTCAGATTAAAATTATAAAAATTTTAGTTAGAAAAATAGTTTAAGCACCTCTGTGGTTAAGCTTAGTTATTAATTTGATATATTTAAACATTTAACATTTAATGTTTAGGTGTAAGTTTAATAAAAATGCTAGTTAACTAATAATTTAAAAAGTACTTACTTCAGCACTCCATAGGCGCGATTGAATTAGAATTATCGCCATAGCCACTTAAACTTCCTTGAAATTCAATACCACTAATTTGACTGTCAGCGTTAAAGGATGCTCCATATGAATCATTACTTGGTGCATGTGATGACTCCATATTACCGTCTCCCGAGTCAGTTGCCGCAGCAGCGTCTGGTTCTGCCCAATTGATCTTAAATCTAGTCACTCTAGGCTCGGAAGCTAGTATATTTCTCACGACTTTGTCAAACTGAGGTTTTGCCGGCGGATTTTCACGTAATTCCGGTTCGCTTTCGCTATATTCATTATTTATGAAATAACCAACTCTAACAAACTCTTGGCCTCTATATGAACATGTAAGTAGTACTACAGTGACGCCTAAAGCGTCGTTTTCAGGTATGCGAGTAACATCAGGCGGCGGAGCCTGAAAAACAAACATGTGTCTCCCCTCAGGGATAGGACCCACATATATCGTATCCAATACTTGATCGTGTTCCTCTGTTTCCGCAGAACCGACGTAAATCATCTTCCATTCTAGATCTTCTTTTAATTCTTCTATACATTCAAATGTTAACTCAAATTGGAACGGATTCAGAAATGGTGATGGGTTATCCAAAACAACCACATTTGTTATATGAACCTTTGCCATTATTGTGTTTTTTTGAAAATACTTTTATATTGCACAATAAATCTAATAATCACGATACACAAAGCAAATAGCCGTTACGGTAACTGAAATAGTTCGGAAAATTAGCGGAAAAAATGAAGAAATGACAAATAATTTGGCGGTTCAAATGATCACGTGACCAAAATACACCAGCGATTGTAGCACTATGTGGCAATAACCTGAACTAAAAATTGACAGCTAGAATGATATCATCGAATAACTTTTACTTTTATTTTAGCGCAGATATTAGACGTTACATGCCGGTTAGTGTAATACATAAACAAGATACGTAAATAATATTGATTAAAATTGTACTTACCACTGAATTATGATACTGTGTTAATTTTATAACGAAAAGTATTCACGACTAATCACTAAACAAACAGCTGTCGCCTTGACATTTGGCAAATGACAGCAGAGTGCAGACAGTGACAAATTCTCCTCATCTTTATAAGTGTTGTCACTTTTATGTGCATTGTTATCTTTGTGTCTATAGACTATACCATTATTTATAACTATATTAATATTATTATTTATAGCATCTTTCAATATAAATAAGTCAGCAGAAATTTATTTTCTGGAGCTAATCTCGCCTTTTGAGTTTTAGTTTTATTTTGTCTATAGTTTCTTATGTATTGTTTTTATGTAATTTACAATAAAGAGCTAATGGTAATAATAGAATTCCCGAGACTCGCAAACATTTTTATTTTCTTCTTAATTTTTTATTTACTATCTTAATCTTTAGTATAAAAATTCAGTGATCAGTTATTTTTAGTAGACCATAACCTAAAGAGTAAGCTAATACCGTATCCGTATAAGGTATACTTAAGGATCTCAGTAATGGGGTTTCATTGCCTTAAGTTCTGTGACCTCCAGCCAGCCGACAGGCTTGAAGTCTTTGACATTTTGTGTCTGTTTCATTGTTTGCGATAGCCATTCAACACCTGTCAAATACCGATAAATAGAAAGTTTGTGGAACTGAAAAAAAGTGTTTTCCTGGTGATAATAGATTTGTTTTTCCTTGTTTTGGTGTAAACAAAACATTAAAATTCAATGAGAATTCAATTTGAAAGGTAAACAATATACACAGTATTAACATTTTATTTTTCATACCGCCGCATTAATTTATTTTAAATCTTTTAATATCGTCGATAAACTTATCTGTAACTATTATAACAATAATATTGCTTTACTTTCACTAGTATCAATAGGCGTTTTCTTTTTTACTCCATATTTAGACAGCATTCATAAGCATTGACTAATCACATACGGCCTTATACGCTTACCACCAATAAACTGCCTCAATTGATTGTAATCTATGTTAATTTGTGCATTGCGTCTACAGTTATTGATGCGTATATTTTTTGCTGCTATTGCATTTGTAAGTAACACACACACAGACACGTTTATACGCACACACACATTACATAAATTATATTTTTAGTACATTTTTACTTGTGTAAGTTTTTGAAAAATGTGTCAATAAAATAAATAAATAAAAATAAATAAAAAATACAATTGTAAGTGGATTGCCAATCATGTGATTGGCAATAATCTAAATTTATACTTATCTACTTTTTGTGAGGCAAAGATAATTAAAAGTCAAGTATTTGCCCCTTGTGGATTAAGGCTCCTTTGAGGAATGGAGTAAATGCTAGGCAGCATGACAAAAAACAAGTGTAGACTTACACAAAAGCAATGACTCAATAAATTTAAGTTTTTTAGTCTATCCAAAATGATTTCTTCTAAATTATACTAAATTTATCTACTCAATTGTTCAATATATAAAGGTACTATTTGGAGATACAACCCTAATAAATAAATAAAATATCTTTATTTTCAGACCACACAGATCCATATCTATACAACTCGTAATTAATGAAACATCCATAAAATTTGAAATCAAAATTGAGAATACATAGGGAAAAAATATAATAAGTATAATATATATAATTTCATTGGGAAAACAAATCAAATTAAAAATAATCCTACTAAATGAAGAAACAAATATAAACAACAAACTAATGGAGATTGGAGACCTATCTCACTCTTGTATTGTCACTACTTTTGACTTTGTTGACACCATAAAAATTGCAGAATGATACTCAAAAATGCAGGCACATTTTTTTTGAGTTTCCTTATGCAATTTTTATGGTATCTACAAAGTTGTTTCCTTCTGCAATTTTTATGGTGTCTACAAAGTATTGGCATCACAGCTTATTTGTTGCCTATCTGATTACTATGTATGTATATTGTTGTTTCAGGTTAACTGAATGTTTACAATATGTCCTCTGGGAGGGACGAGGGGCCAGTGTATTATAGGGAAATACAGAAAAATGCATATCTTAAGAGAATACCGACGGATAGTGGAACTAGTAAGCTTCGACCCTTGGGACATAAGGTAGGTGTCAACATTAAGTTTATAATAATCAAACTAACTGAATCTAACTTTATCATCTCAGTACACTGTATTAGAAAGTTTTAAAGTTTAACCAAACAAAAACATATGTATATTAATAGTACATCATTTGGCAATTGAAAACCAAATTTAATCTTACCCAAACAAACCAAAAAAGAACTAATAATTAGTAAAATAAATTATTAAAAATTTACTAATCAACTTTTTTTGTTTGGTATACACAACTCATTGTCAGTTTTTTGGTTGCTTTCACAATTTTCTTCTTTCCATTCTTCAATATTTACATTTTTTAGTAATGTAGTATATTTCTTTTTATACTGTTAATTTTTTTGCCCTTAGATCAATAAAGATACTAAAGAAATTCGCTTGTAATAAAATTATTTTCCATTATTTATATTATTAAAACAACATAGGTAAATCATTATCATTATCCTTTGATTGTAAACTTGTCTTACTTTATTAAATTTATTATTTTTATATATTATTTTTGACGTCAATTTGTGCAAAGATATTTATTTATTACTACTTTGTCCGCGACTTTGCTCACTTTATTTAATTATTTTATTTTATTAATTTCTAAAATAAAAGTAGCCTAAGCCATCTCTTATTACATCAGCTGTCTGCCAGTGAAAATCCCGTTAAAATTGGTCTAGTTGTTTCAGAGATTAGAGTATACAAGCAGACAGATAGAAAGACAAAAAATCTAAAAAATATTATTTTGGTATCTGTACCTTTTAAACAAGCATATGCATTAAGCATTTAATAAAAAGCAGTTATTTTATAATTGGTATTCCAGAAACCCTCCCTAAAACCTATGTGGACTTTGTTTTGTGTTCACAATGGACGAACACCATTCCTTGAGCAATATCCAGAGCCGGAATCTGCTGCTACTCTTGCACATAGACCACTGTGGCGAGCATGTCTCCGCACAGCCAGACATGTAACTGCTAGCGTCAAGCCTCATGCTGGGGACGAGTATGACTTCCTGGTGGATACTGACCACGGACCTGTTAGGATGTTGGCACCTGATTGGTGAGTTATCACGGATTTAGAACAGGTTCAGATTCACAGGCTCAAGATTTCAGATCAGATTATTATATGCTAGGTATCTTATGCCATAGTTAAAACACCTATATTATTTAAATTATAAAATATCTATATAGAGCTGTTTTTGTCTAGGGTAAAATCTAAATGTTTGATTCGAAAATGTAGTTGACAGCTTAAGATATGGTGGGTACAGTACATGCCACAATAAGTAGGTATACTTAAATAATCTGGCAATTTGACCTCGACGAGAAAGAGTGGGATGGTCAGAATCTTTCATAAAATAAGTCATTTATGTTCATCAGCCGTTATGACAAACTGGCTTGAATATATTTTTCTGGCATTAGATATGTACACTATCTGATACACTCGCGTAAGTTCAAGCGTCTGAAATTTTTTTTAGATTTAAGTCACCAATATAACATCACATGGTGTTTTTTTTCTCCACTATGTAATGGATAAATTCAATAAATCACTGTAATACTCATGTAACTTAGAGATGGCAATAACGGCTATATGCCAATAACGAATTATATTGTTATGTTATTTTTCAATAACTGTTGTCATAAACTGTTATACTGTTATTATGTTATTAGCTATTAGTTGGCAAAACGTATAAAATCGTAGTCCGAGAAGCGACTAGCTTATTTTTTTACCTCTCTAAGAGTATATTTCGACATTATTTCAATAGGCAAAGGTATAAAATTGCAGTCCGAGAAGCGACAAGCTCTAATAACAGTCAACAATAATAACAGGATGAGTGAGAATTCAATAATTTCGTTTTCAGTTGCGCAAGAATAACATGTTATTGTAATCATGACCATCTCTAGTGACTACGCATTTAGCTTACTGCTCTAAAAACGAAACGTAGCCCGAGATTCTATTTGTCCCTGATGTGGCGACGGACTTGTCACATGTGACATCATGGGATCTAATATCATCGACTTATTGTGGGTGCATGCGTCTCTGCCCTTTTCGGGGATATGGATTGTGCTTAAATGACAAATAATAATTATAATTATTTTCAAAATCGCCTCTGTGGTGTAACGGTACGGCTGTCGCATAACGCCTATTAAGACCGTTAGCCGCGTGGGGTCCCGCGTTCAATTCCCAAGTCGAGCAACTGTTCTTAAATGTTTTTCAGAATATTGGCGATGGGTTTCCCACATATCACATCAGGGCCCATCTTTGGGGATAATGGGCGTGAAGGTACTTTAAAGGTATTCTGGGATCGTTCACATATACCATCCTTGGTCACTGGTTTAAATGTTAAAATATATTTTCAGGGATTCCATGCAAGACTGGGTAAACATCCTTAGGTCGAAGTTACATGAACTGAAGATTGTGTCTCGAGGTGAAAATGTGTATGGGGCTCCACCTGTCGCTTTGCCGGCTAGGGCTCCAGCAAGGGACCCAATGTCACCTTTACCGCCTACACCGCCAGTCCCACCTGACAGGTATTTCAAAACTCCTGTTCTTACACTCGTTTATTTATTTTAGTTTAGAATAATTATAATATAAAATTGGCCCTAGTTACTCCTTGTCACATCAGCTGTCTGCC
>DVZL01007542.1:0-10698 GCA_018236625.1 Lasaia peninsularis
TACCACCTAGTCAATGTCACGGTGTTGGTGACAATAGACCCTGTGCTCGCCTCTTACGAGCTGCCTGGGTGGAAGGCCGTTGGCCTATTCTACAACGGAACCCGGACCAACACGGGGAAATATTTATTTTGTTCTATTTTTAGTATTTTTTGTTATAGCGGCAACAGAAATACACCACATGTAAAAATTTCAAATGTCGAGCTATCACGGTTCAGAGATACAGCCTAGTGCAGCGAAATCTTAGTAACGGGGTTCCGTTTTTTACCCTTCAGGTATGGAACCCTAAAAACAAATCAAAAGTTCGGTTGCATTAACCCTATTGCCAGACAGTATCATAAAGTGGTTAACGGTTAAAAGTTATGTCAATTAGCTTGATAGAATAATATTTACAATTGATACAAGCAGCCCGATGTTATGATAACATTGCCGTTTACACTTGTTGGCAAAACATTAAAGAGTAATGTTTCCTTGTTACTTGATACAACGCGAATATTCACTTCTCACATTAAAGCGTTTACACTATTCAGTGTCGGCTTTCGGTGTAATTCCATTTGGAAACACAGTTTAAACACTTCAGACGCCTTAACGATAAAAACTACGAGATTAACAATTTACATATTTAAATATTTGGTGATGACAAATTTTAATGACGAAAACTGCCATTAGGTCGTTTTTCTGTTTTTAAAGGGGTTCCTGAGTATGTTGTTACAGAAATGTTACTATTTACTATAAAAAATATGCATTATGTAAAAAGACGGAGCGTATTTGAACTAGAACAATAGCTGTTATTTAATAGTGAAAACTCTTGTAGAGTAATTCGTTTTACTGTCTTTCAGGGGATTTTTGAGTAAGCCATAAAATTATACAACACTTATATATGTTTTACTATTCTTGTTTAGCATACTTGCGGTAAGACAATATTCAATGATGAAAACTATTACTGAGTAATTTGTTTTATTGTTTTTCAGGGGATTTTTGAGTAATTTATAAAAATCCTCAAACGTAGCTATTTTTATATGTTTTACTAATTTTAATAATATGCAATACCTTACCTATTCCTGCCACAATTTCTAAAACAAACTATATTTATGGGAGAACAATAGTTAGTCTATTATGGAAACTGTTATTGAACTTGTTTTACTTTCTTTCAGAGGATTTTTAAGAAAATTATGAAGCTTTACTATTTTTATATTTTTTATTATTCTTATTAATATGTAACATTACAAACTTAGAGGCTACTTGAAATAAAAAAATATCGTTGAATAATTTGTTTTACTGTCCTTCTGGGATTTTTAAGTAAGTTATGAATGTCATAAAACATTAAGTACTATTTTTATGTGTTTTACTTTTCACAATAATACGCGGTAAAAAAATACTTGGTTTAATAATGAAGACTGTCTTTGTGTAATAAGTTTTATTGTCTTTGACGGGAATTTTAACTAAGTTAATGCGTTATTTTATATATTTTACTCTTCTCCATCCTTACGTTAGAAATTACGGAGTTTTTTTAAAAGATATAGCGAACAAGGACTCTTGATAGGAAAACACAACCGAGGCCTATACATAGACACCATATATATTGTATGTGCGTCGTTCGGGTTGTTAGACCGTATGTGCAAGTCTACCGGCTACCCTACCCTCCGGAACGGAACATGACAATATCATTATGGCGGCAGAAATAGGTAAAACGGTTGTGCTGCACAACATTCTACTACCAGTAGTAATGTTGGAAGTGACCTAGTTTATCAATGCTCGCCTTGAGTTTCAAACAGAAACTCGAGGCGAGCATCCTCCGCCTTGGAAGTTATCTGGTTGAGAGGCAAGTGGTCATTCTTTCTACACTGAGGTCCCGGACCAATAGGGGTAAAATATATGCAATGACTAAAACATGTGAAATATGAAAAACAAATTTTAAACATATTCATTGTTTCTAAAGTAGACTGAAAAACTATTATGAACTAAATTGAAACTAAAAAAACATATTACATTTTTGACGATTAACATAAAAGGACGAGTGCAACCAACTTGGATTTCACAACAAACTTACGCAATTCTCGAGAATAGTTTAAGGTCAGAGTTTATTACTCTGACTCTTAAGTGCCATGGAGGAGAATCCCACAAGTGTATTTATTTTTATTCATACAAGCGGTTTCCCGCGATTTTGCTTCTCTGATTGCTGTAATACCAATTTAGGGATTTTGAAATTAATTTAATTATAGTTCGGTTCGGCCTTAGAGCTTCGACGCACCTGCAATATCTATGGTGTCCTATAGACAGAACATGACTTATGCCACGGTTATCTCTTTCCGTCAGGAGAGTCAGGTGCTTGTGCGCTATTTACTTCATGAAAAATATAATCTATTTTTAAATAAGCTTCTCCATAAAGTTCGATGAAAACAAACTTTTAGTCATAACATAGAATAACGATTGTAGCTTATAATATTACTTTCTGTCCTTAACTGAGCCTGCTTGAACTATTTTTATAAGTTAGCCAGCTCTCCAAGGACTAATTTTTTCCCGACTTATAATACTTATCGCGTAAATACGTAACCTCTTTGGATTTTACTTGAATTGTTTGCATACTGTACAATTTCGTAAAATAAAAAATCCTTTAATAGTTTTTCCTCGGCGGCCTAGTGGTGTTCGCTTCGGAATTCTAGCTCTGTTAGTCCAAGTTCGGACCCCGCCATATACGAAAGAATTTTTCTGACTTAAGTACGTTTTCTGAGTGCTCTTGCGGTAAAGGCAAAATCGTGAAGGAACTCGGGATTTGTGTCCGATATGGTGACGGACTTGCCACCTGTCACATCATAGGTCTAATAGGGTCGGCTAATCGTGGGTGCATATGTAACTCTACCTGCCCTTTTGGGGATACAGGCATGATGGTATTTACTTTTTATTTGTTTATGCGTGGAGGAGTAATAAGCACACTCACAAACATTCGCATTCATAATATTAGTAAGAAATATTAAACAATCAGTAGCGGTAATATCTAAATAGTATTGTCCACCTAAAGCTGGAAAGTATCTTAGGATTATAAGTTTACCAATTAACCAACCCAACAAATGAAAAGACGATGGTATATACTTTATAGTGGTAAGAAATGGTATGCACAAAAAACCCGGACGAAACTTTACAAGACTTTAGAGACTTTCAATCCTCTAGTTTGACTGATTTTTCATTTAATTTTTAGTTTCCTGGTCTAGTTTTCTATGCAGAATAAAGTAGCTCCCCCACATCTGTAGCATACGTTTACTGGGTCACTCAGAACAAGACCACTAACGGTATAGTACTGTGCAGCAACTCGCCCGGGCAAGAATCAACCGCTAAGTATTCCTGCCGCCATAATGACATTTCTTTGACGTTGACACCTCCATCCGTGGTGTCTCCAAATCACGGTTATTCGTAGGAGATCCGTATGCTTATTTTTTATAGGATGAGTCAGCGAACAGGCACCGTGTACACTCCTGATGATATGGAGTCATCCGTGGCCTATAGACACCATAGATTTTGTGGGAGCACCGCTACCCTGTGGTCAGACTGTTAGACCTTATATGAAAGTCTACCGGCTACCCTACCCTTCGGACCGAAACACGACAATGTCATTAGGCGTGGTCATTAAGACATGGTGGCAGGAATAGGTAAGGCGGTGGATCCCTACCCGGGCGGGTTGCTATACAGCACTCTAGTACCAATAGCTTGTTTGCTATCTTATCTCAAAAAGATTATCCTAATAGTAAGTGACAAGCCGTAACATTAATTAATACGCCTACAGAGTAACAATTACATTATAATACGCGGGTTGTTCATTTACAATTGAAACGTCAGTGCATCAAGAATTCATACGCAGTTCGCACACAAAAATCACTGACATTGAACATTTGTAACTATTTTATAATTTGTGCTTGCCGCATAACGCATTCAAGACGCAAGGCCTATGATTTGAAGTTGCATAAGATGGCGGGTTAACGACTGATTGCGAATAAACTTGTGGGCACGTAGAATTGGACAAGCCTTAACGGACGGTGAGCGGGGCTTGCTTAACCTCACGTTATTACACTTAGTAGGGCTGCCTTCAAATACATATACAACTAAGTAATTCTGTTGGCATTAATATGACTAAACTAACATTAAAGTAGACTAAACTAAACTTAAAAACAACACAATCAACATTTTTTTTAATTTTAATTTTGTACAGTCTCAATATCATTATAGCTTTTATGACCACCGCGTTAACGCAAAACGCGTAACACCAGTGATTAATGAGTCTCTGCTTCGATTCCCGACGGGGTCTGGATGTTTATGAAATTTATTTTGTTATCCATTTAAGTATTTGTATCGTTATATATATTATACATGTAATAGAACAAGCATATAATTGGATTTCGTTGGGGTTAGGTAAATTTGTGTAACTTGTCCAGAAATATTTATTTGTTTAAATAAATTGAAAATCGGAGGATTAGTTTTAGTTTAAATTCAGTTTGCGCCATCAGAATCGCCGTCACTATAAAGAATAATTATAACGAGCTAACTAAACCAGATACCTTATAATTAGGTCGCCTTCGACTTGTAAAAGTAAAATACATATCTATTAGCAATATGAAATTAGGTATATGATTTTAACCAATTTCAAAACTTAAAAAGATAAAACTTCACTCTCCGTCCGTCTGTCTGTCTGTCACCAGGCTGTATCTCATAAACCTTGATAGCTAAAAAGTTGAAATTTTCACAGCGGTCATATTTCTCTTGATTTTTAGGATTCGGGGAATAAAATAGAGCCCTATTAATAAGACTTCGCTGTCCGTCTATTTGCCTGTCTATCAGAATGTATTTCATAAACCGTAACAGCTAGAAAGTTAAATTTTTTACAGATTGTGTATATGTTACCGCTTTAACAACTAAAAAAAACAAAAATATATTATGCTCCAAGAACAAACGTAATTTTTTTGCCGTTTTTTTTTGCAGATAATGGTATGGAACCCTTCGTGTGAGAGTCCAAATCGCACTTGGCCTGTTTTTTTGATTACTCTATATGAAACAAAACAATTATGCATTCATCATATTTGGACCGTGCACAACAGGTTTATTGTTGTGTAATACCAAAGTATAGGTCAGTTGTTGCCGAACGAACCAATCTGTTGTTTTGGTGGGTGCGAACGATTGTGCTATAAGAAATGTATTCATATTTTAAACTAGCTGTGCCCGCGACTTCGTCTACGTTTTTATTTATTTTTTTATTTTATATTATACATTCCTAAAATAAAAGTAGCCTTATTAGCGCGTAAAAACAGACAGACAGACAAAAATTCTAAAAAATACTATTTTGGTATATGTATAGTACCTTGTAAAAATACATAATATGTATTTAGTAAAAAGCATAAAAATATAAGCAATATTTATAAAGTTATTTGAATATTACATACGGACACTCCGATTTTATTTATTTCTCAGAAACATCTAATCTCTAAAACGTCTGAAAATAGAATAATCAAATAAAAACGCGGACGAAGTCGCGGGCACAGCTAGTATTATAATAATAAGATATGTAATATCCTCATCTAATAACAATAATAATAATTAATCAAATATACTATTCATTATTGTAATATACATTTGTCATACCTTTTTCGTAGTTACGAAATAGAAGACAATAGATAAGTAGAAGCGCCATTATCCTTAAAAAGAAACTATTTTTTGCCCGTGGTCGTCTCTGTCGTTTTAATGTTCTCTAAGCCAAAGTAACACTTGAAATATCAAATATTTATTTTATGGAAAAGAAGCTCCAGCATACGGCTCTCCTGATGGTAAGAGACAACCGTGGCCTATTAACCATACTTGCTGTCCCGGAGTGTTAGGCCTGGTGTGCAAGTCTACTGGCTACCATACCCTCCGGACCAGAACCAGGAACACGACATTTTCATTATGGCGATAGGAATAGGTAAAGCGATGGATCCCTACCCGAGCGAGTTGCAGCACAGCACTCTATCATCAGCGATCTTGTTAGCAATGAGCTTGATAACCAACGCTCGCCTCTTATGAGATGCCTGGTATAAAGGCAGATCAGATGCCTGGTCTATTCTATATAGAGGACCCGGACGAACTAACTTTGGTTTTTTAGATCTTACAGAATCAATTCAGAACTCTACAGAAAACTACTGCACTAATTTAAAAGTTTATTAGGAAATTACGCATTTCTAATTAGAGATAAAGGAAAGAGTGGGATTGAAGGTTTCGGTGTAAAAATGAGAAAGGGTATACTTAGATAGTTCGGTCATGTAGAAAGAATGAAAGATGAAAGATTGACAAAATAGATATAAAATAATAAAATAAGGATGTGGAAAGCAGGTACCCTCTACCCAAGGAAACGTAGGAAACATTAAAATACCTATATATAAAAAAAGTACCTTCACGCCTATTATTCCCGAAGGGCTAGGAAGAGGCAGAGGTATGCTAGTATATCCACGACTCATGAGTCCAGTAGATATATTAGAACAACCACAATTAGCCAAGGTACTAGGGCCCATGAAGGCAAGCCTATCGCCACTTCAGGCACACTCCAATCCCGGGCAATGTAATGTTTACTCAGAATAATCTGAAAAAAAAATTGAAAAGTTGCCCGATCTGGGAATTGAACCCTGGATCTTAACATGGAACAGCCGTAACGTTACACCACAGAGGCGATACCCATATATTATTCATAACAACCTATTAAACAACAAACGACTTTTTTTTTGTCTTCATTATATAGCGAACAAGCGCACAGACCTTAAAGTATTCTATTTACTTCTAATATAAGTACTTTGACCGGATACCGGATCCTAATGTTATCAGGCAAGCCTCGGTCAACTATTATTATCAGTGAAAGATAAATATACTGATAAAACTATAGTGAGTGTCTTTAAGTTTTATATAGTATTTCTTGTGTGAACTTTGGCTATACTAATCATAGCTAGGTCCTTGAGTAACTTTAAAGATACTGACAAAT
This sequence comes from Lasaia peninsularis, assembly GCA_018236625.1. Taxonomy (NCBI): domain Eukaryota; kingdom Metazoa; phylum Arthropoda; class Insecta; order Lepidoptera; family Riodinidae; genus Lasaia; species Lasaia peninsularis. Next base: position 6,986 of record DVZL01007542.1, read on the forward strand.
CTATATAAATCAGCTAACTGGGAGTCCGACGCGCACGATAGGTTCTGTACCATTGCATAAAAAAGGCAAAAAATCACATTTGTTGCATGAGAGGCCCTCTATTCTGTTTTTAGTATTTCTTGTTATAGCGGTATTAAAAATATGTTATCTGTAAAAAAATCAACAGTCTAGCTATCATGGGTCATAAGATACAGTCGATTAGCAGATAAACAGACTGAAATACAGACGGACAGCGGAATCTTAGTCAAAGGGTCCAGTTTTTTACCCTTTGGGTACCCAAATACTACTAGTACTTTGGGTACCCTAATAAGTTTAAAAAAATACATGACACGGGCGGTATAAAATTTGCCGGACAGTTACTATATGATATAATAAATGTTCTAAATATTCCCTATTAAAATGTTGGTGGTAATTTTAATTTATCTCTACCTTATTAAAGAACAATAAAAAGAAAAAAAAGATAACATTAAATACTGTCAAAAACATTCAAAAATTTAATCACCCAAATGCTTGCCCTTGTTGGAAATCAAACCCGAGCTCCTTCAATGATACCTACTCGCTAGTCATGAAAGCTAAACAAGCGGACAGACAACACAAAATAAGGATTAATACTAAAGTATGAATGTACACATAATTATATTGCGTAATAAAAAAAGTACCTTCACGCCAATTATCTCCGAAGAGGTTGACAGAGGTGTGCTAGAATATCCACGATTCGTAAGTCCAGTAGATATACTAGAAAACCCACGATTAGCCAAGGTACGAGGGCCCATAATACCCATAATAAATAAAGTATTCAAATAAACTGAAAAACTCATAGAACTAATTGTCCTAACCGGAAATCGAACCCGAGGCCTAAAGCGTCAAAGTCAGATCCCTACCCTTGACCATAAAGACGATACATTAATTAAGAACATTATAATATATTCAAAGTGAACCAATTTTATTTGAAATAGGGACCTTGAAATATGTTTTCTCTAACCATATCATGCTTATCGGTGGGTTAAGTTATTATGAAACCGTTTGTTGTTAATAGTTAATATACTTAAGTTACTACTTAAGTAACTGGTTACTCGCAATCGTAAATGTTACAATAATTATGATAATAACTCAAAAATTATATCAACATTTGGGCAATTATGCGTATTGCCAACTTTGATTATGTTATTCTATCGAAATTGTTGTAAACTGGCGGAATTTCTCATGGAAGGAACTAAGAATTAACGCTATCAATAGACACCAAAGATGTGAATGATGCGTTGCTATACTATCATGGACATCATCCTGATGGGATTCCTGATGGAAGAAACTAAAAAATACACATGCCAATACAATAGATATCAAAGATGTTAATTATGACGTTTTAATATTCAGTTTTTACGTAAGTTTATTTCCTGGCTGAATAGTCAATGAGTAAAAGAGAATTCTCTTACTAACACCATGAGATTGGCGAGCACTAACGTTATGGCTGCAGTTATGGGTAAGACAGTTCTGCCAATCCAACCGATTTATCATGGGACTCTACTATCCAATTAACTCAAATAATGATTAACTGATATTGCTAAAGCGTATTCGCGTCTATGGAATAAGAAAGTGAAAAATCACGCGGCTCTCCTGTAGGAGACAACCGTGGCCTATGGACACCGTAGTTGTTGTAGGTGCGTGCGGGTGTTAGGCCAGGTGTGCAAGTCTACCGGCTACTCTACCCTCCGGAACGTACGACATTGTCATTATGGCGGTAGGAATAGGTAAGGCGGTGGATCCCAACCCAGGCAAATTGCTGCACAGCACTCTACTACCAGAATCATTCTGATACTTCGCTATAGCTATATAAATCATCCAGATAAAGGAAGATGACAAACGAGGACCTTCTTCAAGTACAACAGACGTCAAGAGTTTGACTATCAATCTACAGAAAACATTCTAAAAATTCCTTTAAATTTAAATTATTAACCAGTACAGAGATAAGCATTGGTCCATGTCACTGCAGGGCGATGCTGATACGTTATCTATGTTCCTTGATAAGAAGTGCCCTTTGACATTGGCCCATTATCTCCCGACCGATGTTGCTTGGCGGACTCTAATGCATTATACTTTTTATTATTTTAACATTATTGCAGTTGTAAATCGTATTTAACAATCAATAAATCAAACCTATTTAAAAATATTTTTTTTTGGCTCTATCGATTTTGTTGAACCTTTGGTAGGCCTGACAATAGGTTGTTGTATGTTTTTCATATCTCTAAGAGGTATCAAGTTTGCAAAATTTTAACAAAAAAGATGTACTAAATTAGTAATTATATGTTGAAGATTATTTTGTATCTTACAACGACTTTTTTTCTTTCCTCTAAGTATTTTTGACAGAAAGTCCGTATAATTAATCTTTTTAATACCTATATCTAATGTAGATATTATAGTACGGGAATAATTACTATACATATTATATACATAAAAACCTTCCTCTTGAATCATTCTATCTATTTAAGAAAGCCACATTAAAATCCGTCGCGTAGTTTGAAAGATTTAAGCTTGTATAGGGATATAGGGACAGAGAAAGAGACTTTGTTTTATACTACGTAGTGAAGCTAATACAGAGAAGTAATCAGTTCAATATATATAACATATTATCATTAATTCACATCGTTGTTAAATAAACGTAGTCTAATTTACCACGTATTACATCACACTCGGTTCTACCTTTCCAGAAATTAACCGAAATATTAAACATTCAATAAAAAATATTATTTTGGTATAAATATCAGGGGTGTGCACTCCATAGAGACACATAAGCACCGTTTACGCTTTGAGGCAGGATGTGCTCTGATATGTCTAATTAAACTCCGACATTTCACTATCATGATCACATAATCTATAAAACTAAATAAAAAAGCTAAAAATCTATAAAAGAACATTTTTTTGTGACCGAGTAGGTACTCTGCCGTATTATTATTCTATTAGCGTTTGTAATTTCACGTCTATTAAAAATGAGGAATTGCTTATTAAATGAACACAACCTCGATCGTTAAAAATGTGTTAAAGAATGCATAAATAATAGTCACATTGCTATTATTAATTACCTTAGTACATTCTAATAGGCGACGAACTTGATGCATGATTGTAAATTGAATTTACAAGAAAGTTGTGTTAATACCATTTATAACTGTACGGCTGAATCGATTTGGCTAGAAATTAGTGGGAAGATAGTTTAGGATCAGGAAAAATACATAGGATACTTTTTATCCTATTCCATTTCGTTCTCAAAAAATTTTGTGTAGGTACATATCTGGTAAGTCCCAGAATCGGTCAATATCTATTATTGATACCCCATAAGTGGAGCCGGTACTTCGGTTGCTCAGGACAACTATTATTTTTATGTTCATATAATAATGAATATGCATCTCTTTTTTTAATAATACTTCAAGTAATTATATAACAGAAAAAAATATAACACTTGCAAAATAGTGGTAAATAAGCTAACAAAATATCGAAACTATTATCATTTTTGGATGATTTAAATACCGCCATGTTAGCGCGCTTATTTGTGACGTCAACGTTCACCGAGAAGTGAGAACAATAATTTGTCAACGAAGTAATTAAGTGAGTATACTTCACTTAATAAATTTCACTATATATATTATAAATATTGTATTGTCCCCATGTGCGAAAATTTTCATATTATGGCCAAAGATGCAAAAATAAGGATATCAATTGAC
>DVZL01007543.1:0-10698 GCA_018236625.1 Lasaia peninsularis
GCGCGTGAATGAACCAGTCTCCCGATAGCGTTTGTAGACTCTATGAACAGATGATAAGCTTAGATGCAATCTTGTAGCCACAAAACGCTGACTAAGTCCAGAATTCAGCAATGGCACTACTTGGGCGGCTTGTGCGGGCGAAGTATCCATATGTTTTTGAAAACAAAGTTTTTTCAGACGTCCCAAAGTCACAATAAATGAAATAAGAAGCAAAAAGTTTAATGACAAGCGCTAATTTTTAGGTTTTAAACGAGAGACGTACTCCAACCCTAAATACACATTTCTCTCAAAACAATGATAAATTTCATTTATAGGATAAACAAATGAAATTCTAAATACGAATTTTGAATTTTTTTCTTTTAACTGTAATGAGCAAACTGCCAGCTATACAATTATGTTTATTTTTTCGTGGAATGAATTTTATTTTGTAAAAAATTAGGACAAAAACAATAAAAACGAAAGTGTTTCGATTTTTTTTATGAGAAGTGTAATATCTCACAGTGATCCGCTCCATTCCGCGTTCCCGCCAAAACTCATTTTGACATATTTTACAATAAAATTAATGTATTTATATTTTCAGGTGTGACGTTGTTGTCGCTTGTGTTGCCAGTGAAGAAGTAATTTTTAAGTAAAATATTGTATATAGTTAAACATTAAATAATGATAACTTTTTTACATTTTTCTCTTCAAGTACCCTCACGCCTATTATCCCCGAAGGTTTAGGCAGAGGTGTGCTAGTATATCCACCGTAACTCCAGTAGATATACTAGAACACACCCACGATTAGCCAAGGTGTGATAGGTGGCAAGCCTATCGCCACTTCGGGCACATTCCAATCCCGTGCAATGTAATGCTTACTCAGAATAATCTGAAAAACATTTTAAGAAAAGTTGCCCGACCTGAGAATTGAACCCGGGACCCAACGTGGCTAACGGTCTTAACAGGTGACACTTGACCGTTACACCACAGAGGCGATCTTCAAGAGAGTTAAAATTACTGCTACTAATTAAAATGAGCTTTGAAGATGAAAAACGAAATATCTATACAAATAAATAATATTGGAGTGTCTGCATGTAATATTAAATTAACCGCTTTTTATTAAATGAATATGTATATTTACAAGGTACATATACCAAAACAATAATTTATAAAATTGTTGTCTGTCTCTCTGTTAGTCTGACCGTCCGTCTGTCCGTCCATCTGTCTATCCGTCTGTTGGTAGGTCGGTCCGTCGGTCTATCTGTACCCGCTGAAATGACTGGACTGAATGTACTGATGACGTATATTTATTCAAATTCTAGATAAAATGTGAAAAACATAAATGATATTCGACATAATATTATATTTTTCCCGTGTTGTTTCGGGTCCTCGGTCGGGTAAAATAAACGATCTGCTTCCCTATCAGGCAGATCGTAAGAGGCGAGCATAGGTTATCTGAGTCACTTCCAACTTGACTACAGGTGGTAGAGTGCTGTGCAGTAGCTCGTCCAGGTGCCGATAGACCGACCTTAGACAATGTCGCAACTACAACATGTAAAGTCAGTAAGCCAAGGTTATCAGTAGTATGCTTACTCATTATCATATAAACAAAATATAATAATTTATTATGTAAGTATTACTACTAAAGATAATAAGCAAACAACTCTAGCTATATTATCTTACTTATGTATTTACAAAAGTAGAATTTACATTAGTTATGTTGAAACTCAGTCTGAGTACGACTGGGACAAAGTTTCAAGGAAGTTTATTGAGTTACGTCTGAGCTTTATATAGTGGAATGTAAAGTGGGCAAAGAAAGGAACATGTTTCATTATTTTCAAGGAAATCTTAATAGAGTTATGTTCTTTTACCGACTTTAAAAGGGTCAATACAACTGTATGTTTGTTATGTGATTATGACGGTGATTATAAATGGATTTTATAATTACTTATTTTGTTATACATGAGCCTTGATAAATTGAGAACATTACCTGAGTGCTCTTACAGTGAAGAAAAACATCGTGAGGATATGGCGACGGACTTGCCACCTGTCTTAAAAGAACAAACAAATACCCAAATAGTGTGAGGGATAGTTTTAATTTTAACTTATTTTAGTTTATTTTAATGTTTTTTTTTTAATGATACTGGAAGGCAAACAAGCAGATGGATTTCCTGATGGTAAGAAATACACGTCGCCTGTAGACACTAAAGGTGGAAATGGTGCATTGCCAACCTAAGGCTGGGATGGTAAGCCTCTTGCGTGAGTAAGTTTACCGGCTACCCTTCCCCCCAAACCAGAAAACGACAATGGCGAGCAGTGCCGCTATTGTGGTAGGAATAGGTAAGGCGGAGGTACCCTACTTTTGACCTGCGTTTATTTAATTAAAAATATTAATTATTGTATTTTCTATAATTCGCCTTATGGTGTCCATTATCCGTCCCTTAAGCTTCTAATATTACTACGATACCACTTTATTCTATAATGCTTGAAAGTGGTAAAATTTTGGGGAAAATAAGCCCCAAGTTCATAATATTGACTTAAATGTAAACGTTCCATTGGAACCGGCGACTGGGCGAGCGTGGAGCAAGGGGCGCCCGGGGCGGAAGTCAGGACCGAGACACAATAGCTGATGCGACAAAAGGTAAAGGGTATACGTGTTCATGTATCAGAAGGGAATTTCTACGTACTTTACCAATGCGTCTGTTATATATATTCTATACTATTCATCGTTGGCGCGTGGTAAAATCTCCACATATTCATATTTTAAATGTGAAACCCATGTACTTTTTCACATATAACTTATAATTGAAAATTATCTTTTAAATAACCGACCGGTTTTGCGTTTTACAGCATCATCAGGGCTAAAATTTAAGTAATTTAATACTTATGGGGGTAGACATGAAAACATAAAAAAAACAAATTGAGTAGCCAGCTTAATAATTGTAGTTGAATTATTTACGCTGGAAACTCATATTGTTTTTATTTTTAGATGTATTTATGTCTACCCACATTAGTCTAAAATAACGACCGCAAACCAATATAATATTGTTAGTAACTTAATTTATAGCCCTGATGATGCTGTAGTCGGCTATTTAAAAGATAATATATGAGATAAACATTGATAATTTTTGAGATTTATAATATGATGTTGTACTTACTTACTTACCCATAGCACAAGCATATAATTTGCATATTTGGTTTAAATCAAAAGATGAAATTTTATCCTAGTATATTTAGTCATCTTTTTCGTCTTAGCTGATAAAATGTTTCTATATCAGATAATATTGTGGTCGCCTATGTACCTGATTTAATTGATTTGTCATACCCTCAATGTTTGCATAGAGTTACTGCCATTTGACCTCCATTTGATCCGAGTTACCTCATAATATTTGAATTCACCGTAAGAGTACTCAGTAAATGTACTTAAATCAGAAAATCTCATTTGTACATGGTGAATTTTGAAATTGGACTACCGGAAAAGAACTTCGAAGCGCGTACTACCATATGCAATATTTATTAAGTCCAATATCTTATTTGAAAGACAAAACGTAACATTACTTTTGTAAATAACGTAACAGAACCTAAGTCCAAAGCACTAATCACTAAACCACCGTGGTTTCAGTATCCAGTTTAATGTTTTGCATTTTGAGATAAAAGAAAAGTGTACAGCTTCATAATATTGTGAATAAAAACGGTTATATTTTAGCTGGCTTCTGAGCGTTGTAGGGAAGGGGCGCCTGAGGCGGAAGTCGGGACGGAGACATAACAGCTGATGTGAGAAAAGGTTTGCGTGTTCATGTAAAACTGGAAGGAGTTTTCGAACACATAACTAATATGGCATTTTTGCTAGTCAGCAAGTAAGCGACTCTGTTTTTATTAGAGATCCGTACCAAAGAGTATAAACCGAATCATTTTATTAAAATTCAACTTTCCTTCTGTCTGTCGTCAGGATGTATCTCAAGAACTATAATAGCTAGACAGTTTACATTTTTACAGATGAAGTGTTTTTATTATCGCTCGCTATAATAAATAATATTAAAAATAGACATATACAATGATCTGATACAACAAACTTGATGTTTTACTAAGTCGTTTTCCGACCGATGGATGTCCATATTCAGATCGCAATACACGGACTTTTGTTGATTATAAAATAGTTCTATTCATATAAACATATGGCGTTGCTTAAAAATGAATCGCGCAAGCAATAAGTTTTATACATATATATTCACTATTTGAATATTAAAAAAAAAAATTATTCGCTATTTTTTAGATAATGGATCCGCCACGGAACCATTCGTGTTAGATAATAAATAAATAATTATAACAAAACAGCATTTTATTTCTTGAAGTTATTTTTTTATACTATTATCTCACAAATTGTAGTTTGCTGTTAACTCGGCCACAAGACAGCCAATAACATCTATGGGGTCAAATTATGAAACAGTATAACGAAACGATTATGTATTACGTTAATATTTACTGGTTTCAGCATACCAGCTTTCTTGTACCATTAAACGAGGAATTCTTGTTCCAAACGTCTCCAACGATTTTCATGAAATTTAGAATGAAGGAAGATTTTGACATCCAAATTCCATTTTGTTTTTATTTAGCATGTTATTAAAAGTTATTTTATATTATTGTTGAAATGATGGTCAAAAGATAATTATAATTATTGTTTTGTATTATAATTTGCACCCAGTAGTTATTATACTGACGCGCCAATTTTTTTCGAAATAAAAACAATTAATAATTTAAATATAATTTATTCACTGAACATAAATTAAATATATCTATTTAAATAATAAAACAAATAAATATTGTCACGGCCACATACCTGAAAAGGTAGGCAGAGGTACATACCTACTTATGCACTCACGATTAGCCGAGATTGGGTCCCGTGACGTGACAGGTGACTAGACCGCCACCTTCTCGGGCACAAACGAATTTCAAGTAGCGTTATGTTTTTTAACTCCTAGAACAAGTTCATCCAGGAACCAAAAATCGAACCCGGGACCTCGTGCGTCAAAGTTGCATACCGAAAACACTTTACCACAGAGTATATTATGATCTGTCAAATGCAACCTTTTGAAAAACAGGAAAAGTTGTTAGGACGCTTTCATAATCATTAGCTGTGGCCGCGACTTCGTCCGCGTTTTTATTTAATCATTTTATTTCATACATTTCTAAAACGAAATTTTAAAATAAAAGTAGCCTAAGTTGTTCCTTACAGCAATATTTTTCTAGCCGTTTCAGAGATTAGCAGGTGCCATAATAAAGACGGACAGACGATAGATATAGATTCTAAAAATACTATTTTTCTATATGTACCTTGTAAGTATAAATATGTATTTAGTAAAAAGCTGTTATTTTGTTGTTACAAACAAACACTCCAATTTTATTTATTTGTATAGATTACATAGGCAAAAATAAACCAACCAATATGTAGGTAATGTTACAAGGCATAACCTTTTGTTATTAAAGGCGGCAACTCCCTTGAGGTTCTCGTGCGAATGTTACATAAGTTAGCACGTTTTAATCAATGTTGTTGGTGTTTGTCTAAGTAATTTGCTCATGCGAAACCCTTAGACAGTTATGTTATGTAACATTTGCTTCTTAGCCGGAGAGGAATGTGCATTTTCATAGGTATTTGTGTTTAGGTAAAGCATTAATTAAAACTATGAATACGTAACATTTATCTCTTTTGTTTTTTATAGGGTTTTAAGTCCGAAAAGGGTTAAAACGAAACGAAATAAACAGAGAAGTCTTAGAAATAGTACTAAGATTTCTCCGTCCGTTTGTCTGTCACCAGACTGTGTCTCATACCTAGAACGTTGGAATTTCTGCTACCGCAATAACAATAAATAGTAAAAACAGAATGAAAACAAGTATAATATAAAGGCTGCTCCCATACAACAAACGTGATTTTTTTGTCGTTTCGTATAAATAATGATAAGAAACCCTTCGTGGCGAGTCCCACTCGCACTTGATGGATTTTTGGATATTTCTAGTTTTGTATCTTTCTATTACATTGAAATGTGACCGAAGTGGCGATAGGCTTGCCACGTATCACATCATGGGCGCTAGAACTTTGGCTAATCATGAGCGTTCTAGTATATGTACTGGACTTACGAGTCATGGATATAATAGCACAGCTCTGTCTACTATATAAAATAGGCTGAAGGTACTTTTTTTTCAACCTATTCAAGTTTCTCTATCCATAAAGCATAAAAAGTATTTAAATGTCTTATTAAAGCCTCCACTCCTACTGATATTATACCTAAATACGAAAGTTTGTGTGAGCGTGCATGTTTGTTACTCTTTCAAGCAAAAACTACTGAATGAGATTTTACGAAATTTCATAGTGATATAGCTTATATTTATTACGTAAAAATAATCCATAGGCTACTTTTTAACTGCCTAAAATTCATGCAGACGAAGCCGCGATATGAAAGCTAAAATTAACATAAATTTAACAAAAAATTTGGCGTCATGTTCCTGCCGCCATAACGACATTGTCGTGCACAGTTAGTGACGCATCTACATAATTTATGGTGTCTATAGTCCACGGTTGTCTCTTACCATCAGGAGACCCGTGTGCTTATTCGCTGTTAACTCGTAAAAAATACTCATATTGCATTTAAAATATAATTGAAACGCTATACATTTTGGCATCTTATTATTTTTAACAACATCTACAAATATTTCATCGGCAAAGTCTAACAGTATTAAAATAATAAATATATACGAAGTAATAAAGCATATTATGTACATAAAGATAAATATAGCGAAATGAATATTATATCGCTTGTGAAACAGAAAGTATATTACGGCCATTTCTCCGAAGGGGTATGTGCCTATGATCAGGTGATATTTTTTATGGGATAAGACAGCGAACTAGCTCATGGGTCTCCTGATGGTAAGAGATAAGCCTATAGACATCATACATGTTGTAGGTGTACTTCTTTCTGTTGTCGGGCTATTTGACCATATATGCAAGTGAAGAAGTACAAAGTATTTGTGGAGGCAGGAATAGGTACCTAAGTGGATCACTACTCGGGTGAGTTGCTGCATAGCATTCTACCACTAGTGGTCATGATGGAAATGACTCCGTCAATCTATCGCCTTTTACGGACTGCTTAGTAAGGAGGCAGATGGTCTATTCTGCACAGAGGACCCAGACTAACACGGGAAAGACATTTGGTCCTATCACAGGTGGCAAGTCCATCTCCATGTCAGACACAAATCAAATTAAATAAGTTAATACCGGGAATCAAACCCTAGACACAGAGGATAGGATATTAAAAAAATATTTATTTCAAGATAGAGTTTGTAATTTTTGTCAACATTTGCCAAATTCCCCTCGGGGGAATTCACAGAAACTTACAAAATCCAACACGTTTTAATCAATGTTTCGTTGATGTTTGTGAAATTTACATAAATCTACTTCGACATTGTATTAGAATTATACATTAAGCATTCACATTGGGTAAAGAACAAGTTACAGCTTTGAAGTACAAACTTTCGTTTGCACCACATTTCAAAAAGGACGAGTTTCTCAGTTAATCATTATGTTTTTGTGTATTTTTAGGGTTGCGTATCCAATAAGTGAAAATGGAACCCCAATCCTAAGATTTCACTGTCCAGCTGTTTGTGTGTCACCAGGCTGTATCTCATGAATCCATAGATATTTTACATTACAGTTTCCTATACAACAAACGTGATTTTTTGTCGATTTTATAGATATTGAGATGATACGGAACCCTTCTCGCACTTGAAGCGAGTCCCACTCGCACTTGGGCGGTTTTCTTTATATCGCCTCTGTGGTCGGGCGTAGTCAGTGTACGATTTAATATCACGTGGTCCCAAGTTCGATTTCCAGATAGGGTAATATATTATTATGAGCTTTTTCAGTTTAACTAAAAAATATAACACTGGGTTTCGATTTGTGGCTGATATGACGACGGACTTGGCTAATATCGTCATATGTACCCGCCCCGGCTACGTACGGGTGGACATTTAACGGCAACCTACTTCATAGATGTGCACCCCCCTTTCCTGCGGTTTTTGCCGTGCGAGTCGTGCGACACATATCGGCCCGCGGCCATCATTCATTTTAATACCAATTACAATCTTAACTGTCGGGAATCGAACCCGAGCCTCTCGGTTATTGATGGGGATTAGGCGTGTACGCTAGACACGCGGCCAACGAGGTGGTCAGGTCAATATAAAATAAGTATTCTTTTATTTAATTATATACAAGATTAAAGTTAGTATGACGTAGTTACTTTTGATGAAAAGCCATTATTTCTATTGTTTTGAGATAAGAAGCAATTCCCTCGGGCGGGTACTCGAAGATAAAGTTACATAAGTTCAAATGTCTTAATTAGTTGTTTGAAACAATTTACAAATCTTTTCTTTTTATTTATTTACTAGCCAACCCGACGAATTTTGTAGCACCCCTACTTAGGGTTATAAAATATAATATGTTGGCCGATTTTCAGACCTACTCAATATGCTCACAAAATTTCATGAGAATCCGTTAAGCCGTTTCGGTGGAGTACGAGAACGAACATTGTGACACGAGAATTTTAATGAAAAACTTTACAACATACCTCTTAGACCACGAAGTCCTTATAATATTTAAAAAAAAAATTCTTCAAAAACATTTTTTAGGATTTTTGTCTATCCGTCTATCCGTTTGTCAGTTTGTAATTTCTGAAACGGCTGGACCGATGTTGACAGGATTTTCACTGGAATATAACTAACTGGTGTAATAAGGAGCGGCTTAGGCTACTTTTATTTTACAAATGATTAGCGGATACAAGCAGACAGACAGACAGAGAAAAATTATAAAAAAGTTGTTTTGGTATATGTACTTTGTAAACATATGCATTTATAAAAAAGCGGTTATTTTAATAATACATTTAGATGTTCTCTTAGCTATGTAATGGAGAATTTCTTCTAGTTCTCCATATGTTTTTCCCGTGTTCAAATTAATTATTCTCCGGTGAGTTGTTCCAGGCACACCGGTGAAGAACTTCGTAAATTGTTTCCACTTCGGAAACGAGTTGCCTCATTGGAAAACCAAACCACAAAGTTTTTGAATTTCTCCGTCGAAACTTCTTCAAATTTTATGACTTCAATTAATTAAGTTTATTTTTGTTAATTGAAAATATTAATTACCTTTTGTAAATATAATTAATTAATCAGTCTCGCAACTGATTGAGTGATCCGCAGGTGGAGTGAGTCTAACATTTATTTACTCGTAGTTATGTAATCGCCTATGTGATCGAGTAAAGTTCATCCATTTATAACGAACAAGGTTCCGGTTTCGATTCCCGGGTAGGAAAGTCTGTTCTTAAAAATTTCTTTAGATTATCTGAGCCATAAACATACTCGAAAATGACAGGTGGTAATTTTGTCACCGTATTAGGCACAAAGTAGGTCGTAGTATTGTCGTATTCCACTCCGGAGGGTAGAGTAGTCAGTAGACTTGCAAATAAGGTCTAACAGCCCGACCACAAGGCAGCGGCGCACCAATAAAATCTACGGTGACTACAGGCCACGATGTCTCTTACCATCAGGGGATTTGTGTGCCTATCCGTTGTCTTATCTCGTAACAAAGAGGCGACTTTACGTTTTTTAGATAAACTTAAATAATCCTAGATAACACAGGTCCCACAGCCTTTTGAAGATAGCAAAAAAATAGAGCACGACGATTTAAGTTCGAAATAAGGCTTTTATTACGAAATGGGGTGATGAAAAATATTTATCAGCATGTATTGTTGGGAAAAATGAAAAAGTTTACCCAGGCCCTTCATCCTTGGGGACAGTTAGAAGGGAACACAGGAGATACGAACAGCGTCACAATTTTTTAGACGTAAATATTTCTTATCTGCGTAGTAAATCTTGACGCCATTCCCGTCGGTTATGAATAACGGATGACTTTTTGAATGAAATACACGTAAGATACAGCTGCTATTGTTGTTGAGGCGCATTTATAGTAATGTGTACTTACATTGGACTTCTTTCTTTCATCTTAGCCATATCCAGTATTATATCAGATGATATCGGGGTCGGCCACATTGGGGAGATTTGACAAAACCTATTAAATTAACCTTTGAGAAATTCTCCATCACATAATTTAGAGAAAATCTAAAGATTAGGACTTTAATACATACATATATTAAACAGCTAGCCTTATCTCGTATTATATCAGATGATATCGGGGTCGGCTACCTAATCTAGGGGATCTGACTAGGACACCAGTTTTTACGCAAAGCGACTGCCATCTGACCTCTGCAACCCAGAAGGAAAACTAGTCCCAAACTTAGACTAGGTCGAATTCATTGAATCCGAGTTTCCTCACGATGTTTTCTTTCACCGTAAGAGCACTCAGAAAATGTTCATAAGTTAGAAAAACTCATTGGTATGGCGGGGTTCGAACTGGGACTACCTGATTGGAATATCTCACATATTATTTTGATCTAAAATATATCTCATTTATCTCTTCAGTCTCTGTGTTGTAACGGTACGGCTGTCGCCTATTAAGAACGTTAGTCGCATAAGGTCCCGGGTTCGAATTCTAGGCTGGGCAACTTTTCTTCAATGTTTTTCAGATTATTCTGAATAAGCATTACATTGCCCGGGATTGAAACGTGCCCCAAGTAGGCGAATCGTGGGTGTTCTAGTATAGCTAGAGGTGGTCATTATTAC
>DVZL01007544.1:0-10697 GCA_018236625.1 Lasaia peninsularis
GACCATGTCTTTCTTGAGTAGGCTTTTTGCAGCGGTAACCGATATCCGCGCGGGCGAAGCCGCGGGCGTCCGCTAGTTAAAAATAAAATAAAAGATCATTGATTTTTGGACATCATGTATGTATTAGAGTTTTATAGTATGTATATGCATACATAATATAATGAGAGAGATTGTTATATAGATATTATCATAAAATGTGATTTTATACTACAGCTAAACTAAACTACGAAAGTATATTCACTTCACCAATTACACCATAACTTTTTCTATTTAAATGATTTTATACTGTTTGTAGGCCACAATTGACTGTCACCATCAGAAGATCCGTGTACTTGTTTGCTGTTTTATCTCACAAAAAATACATACATGCACTCTTGCTTGATCAATTTTAATGAAATATAAAATAATCTTTTAATAAGTTTTACAAACTTTACTTCTATTACCATGTACCGAATTTCTAACTTCAGTACATTTTCTCAGGGCTCTTACGATGAAGGAAAACATTGTGAGAAAATCCGGCTCCATCTTATCTAGGATTGCACCTAGTCTATCTTCTGAGTTTGCTAAGGTCAGATGGTAATCCTCTTGATTGAAAGGATGAAGAATCCCTTTTATCTATTACTACCTATGTATCTCTTTAGCAATTTTTACTCCGGTAGCGTTCCCGTGACGCGATAGGTAACAGATAATCAAACAGACAAAAAAATTAAAAAACATGTAGCTGGGTAAATAATACATTTAAAATATGTAGAATTGATCACGTGAAAGCAAATTTATCTTTTTGAATGAGTGAAATATCTTGGCAGATAGGTTAACGGGTAAGATTTTTTTTAATATCGCTGTTACGTCAGTGCTCATTATTGTTGCAATCATATTGGCTTATATTAATCATATTTTCTTGCTGTCAGCGTCATTGCTCATCACTGTCCCAGTCCTTTCTGGAGGGTAAGGAAACCTGTAGTTCCGTATACGTAGCTGGGATTATAAGCAGTACTAGTAATGTTACTGGGGATACGTAGAAAAGCCGCCTGCCTGTTCGCTGTTTTTAAAGAATGATATTATATAGGATGAATTTTCCCATTACGCAGCTCGTACGAAACGAGCGTAGGTTTAATTGTCACTAATACCGTGATCATAACTAAATAACGATAGGTATGTACTATAGACATGCTCCTGCCGTCACTCTTCATTGTTATGTTCAGTTTTAGAAGTTAGGGTAAACAATATTTTTTATCTAATGAGACTGAGCTTCTAGCTTGATTATGGCAACGCATTATTAAGATCTTTGGTATATATGTTACGGTAAGAGTGAATAATTGAAGATTATTAATAATTATCTACTATTATTAATAATTACCGAAAGTCGAGGTTAAAGTGATAAATTAATCACCTAACCTAACCTAACATGTCGTGAATTATTAATAATTACTACTAAAAGTAATAAATTTCGATCGTTTATTTACATTTACCAAAACATGTGGTTATTATTAATAATTTTGTAAAATTATTAATAATTTTCAATTAATCAGATTTACCGCAACATATATTTAAAAATATATAGTCTTAACTGAGATGATGACTAAAATTTAGCGCAGCAGAATTGACACCTTTCTACACCGACACTCATAACACCGCCGAAAAACAGCAAGTCTCAAAGTTTCAAGTGGTCTAATAAACCCAGGTATTTGTATTTCTAGGTCTGCATTTAAAAAAAATATTTTTTTTTCTAACAGGGATAACAATAACGCCAGAAGTACATCCTTATGCACCCACGATTAGCCGACGATATTAGGTCCAATCTTAGGCAACGTTACTTTTTTCAGATAAACTAAAAAAACTTTTTAAGTTGCTCTAACCGGGAACGATATAAGCGATTAAAAAAACACATAGTTTCATACACCTTTATTTTTGCGTCATAGAAAATCAGCCAATCAAATTTAGATAAATTAGGCCCTTATACTAAGCATCTAATTAGGCCTACAACAAAAAAAAACAATGACAAAAAAAACAATCAATTCCGAATTATAATACAAAAAAAAAAATTATCAATAAATTATTTGTTACAACCTAATTATGCTTTTTGCACAAATCAATTTCAAATTTAAAATCTATATATTATCAACAGTTGTGATATACAAAAAGTGCAATTATTTTATTATTATACCGTAGAATAGGAAAGTTTAGGCCACTAGCCCGTAGATGATTTCGTGTAGGCCATATCTTGGCCGGAAATGACCGGTTTGAAATCATGAAAAGCTATGGATTCCATACGGTATTTACAAATATTACATTCCTTTCATACACGCATATTTACAATTATTATCTTCGCTTATCTCTACACCGATATTACCAATTATTCACGTATAAAATATCATTTAGGCAAGATTTTTCACGGTTTTCAGAACGGTCATTTACGCTCAGCCAAAATATATATTCCGATAACTGTAGTATCAACACTAAATTAAAATACAACGAAATATTCGTCGACTCAAATAATAATTTTATGTTAATATAATTGCATTTATTTCGATAGTTTTTATAATAAAATATATTACGCCTAAAGAGTTATAACGTCAAATTATGTATTCGGGTTGAGGATGGGCTGAACATTATTTTACACTAGCATTTCGCCCGATTGATTTATTTTAATAACACAGATAACATTCAAAGGGCAAACTTTTTTCCGACTTATAACACTTTTGCGTAAAAACATATTTTCTTTTTAGTATAGTGGGTTAAAAAGTAGCTTATGTTATTCCTCAAGGTCAACTCTACCTCTGTACCCAATTTCATCCAAATCGGTTTATTGGTTTAGGCGTGAAAGCGCAACAGATATACTGAGTTACATTTGCATTAATATTAGTGGGGATTAAGTTTTTTTAACTATTATAAAATATAATTTTAAAGACTTACGTATTGCATAGTCTTTGTTAGCAGTATAAATCCTAACAAAGACCTGTCCCGAATACTTAGTATTGCTTACTCCACTGTGAGAGTGAGGTAGTCTGCCCTATTAGGACGAGATAGATGTAACATATCAGACAGGTCGTTGTTAGGAATCTACAGTTTTTCATTTCTGATATTATAAAATATATTGTTTATGTAAAAATAACCAAATATTATTAAAATTGTTGTGTTCTATGTGTGTTTTGATTTTCCTTCGCACTTGTCACAGGACTAAAGTTATCTATTAATAAAAATGTTACTGATCGCCATCTTGTACATGGAAAATTTCAAAAAAAAAAATCATAATCGACAGGCTTCATATACACAAAAGAAATCAAAACAATATTTTTTTACTTGTCTGTATGTTTGTGAACGCTAATGTAAACAGCCTGACCGATTTGAATGCAGTTTCAGAAATATATTGCGATAGCCTTCACTTAACATTTAAGTGTTTATTTCATTCAAATCGGTTCACAAATAAAGAAGTTATGTCAATTTTTGTCAATAACGTAATAAGTACCAATTTAAAAAGAGCTCTGGTATCATATCGATCTGATAATAAATGGGTTTCAGCTTAGTATTTATAAAAAAACGCAAACAAAGTCGCCGGCACAGCTACTACTAAAAAAACAACGACAAAATTATATTATGATTGAGATTTAAATTGAGATATAAACATATTATCTGTTGTGTGTTGTAACACTCAACTTTAGAGATCTGTTTATGAGATCATATCATTAAAGATTCATACCTACAGCCAGAGTATTATATGCTTATAGCGTTATTAATACAGTCCTTAGTGACGTCATTGTCTCACGAATGTATAATAAACTAATGCTATGTTTCCAATCGAGACACTGAATATTTAGACACCCATAATGTTAGTTTAATTTGGATACGCCCAGCATGGCTAATTCTTTAGCTGACTGTAAAAAATCATCTGTTTCTACAATATTGGTTTGCAAATGATAAATTGAATTTCAGTAATGACAAGTTATCTAATGTTATAATATTAGTTGTTAATGTTAGTTTAATTTGAATAGCATGGCTAATTCTTTAGCTTATACACACACATAGGACATTAAAATGATCAAAAAATCATCTTTTTCTACATTAGTTTGGAAATGATAAATTGAATTTCAGTAATAAACCCCCATACGTTCGCGGAGCGATAACAATGACGTCACTATTTTTTCAACGCGATCAAACTATAGGATTTTTACATCGAGATCTCAGAATTCAAACATATTTCTTTTCTTGCGTTCACTATGTTACATTTTGTAATTTTAATTTATCGTTGCAATATAACTCGTTGGTACACCCCTAACGTCACAACCAACCGCGAGGCTCGGGTTCGATTCCCGACAGTGGCAGGCATTCGTGTGATCTTTTGGGTCTGGCCGTTTATTAAATTTATCCTGATATTTATTTAAGTATCTCTATTTATTAGTATCGTTGTCTAACACCTATAAACACAAGCATGTAATTTGCTTACTTTGGGGTTAGATCAATTTGTGTAATTTGTCCAGCGATATTTATTTAATATAAATATCTTAAACGTTGTTGGTAAAACAAGTAGTCTTTTAATATATCTTTACATGTTTTTTTTAATTAAATTTAAGACTAACTTCCGAATTACGTAACCCTAAAATTGCAACAAAAAAAAATTCGTGTTGTTTTTACTAAAGTGCAAGATTCTATGTTTATAATCAGTAGTGTCAAAGCTGTCGAGTATTTTGTTCTTATATACCCTGTAGTTATGTGATTTAATTGCAACCCTAACTAGAGCAAACTACAAAACATCAGTCGCAGATTAAAACTATGTATGTACACACAGTTGGCCACTAAAACAAACTTGGTCTGTTACAATCTAGGCTTGGGCTAAAAATATCGATATATCAAAATATCGATATTTATTTTCAGATATCAAAATCGATATATTTTTTTAAAAAAGAGTAAGAATGCAACAGGCTGTATGAGTTTAGTTTCGTTGCTTCAAAAATTTATTATTATTTTGACAGTTTTTATAGGTAATCATCGATCGCTTAAAAAAAAGGTAATCGCTTATTGCGCAGAAAATATCGATATTTTTTAGTCGATATTTATCGATACATTTGAAAAATATCGATACGATATACATCGATATTTATTCCTCATTTGCCCATCCCTAAAATGCATTATATTAAAGTTTTATTCTTATAGGGGGTGTGGACGTCACATTAAAAAAAACTTAACAAACTTGCTGTTTCTTGCAGCTTCACCCGCATTTTAAATAGAAAATTGTAAAAATGTTCGCGTCAAAACAAAAGATTAACAATGAATTTTAGCCAATGGTTTTTTCACTAGATTTCTTTTTAGGGTTCCTCGAGAAATGATTTGGAAACGTGGACAAAGGTGTGGGTAACAACTAGTAATAAAGGAAAAACATTGATAGACACAAATCGTGGACGTGAGCTTAAGCAATAATAAAAATAATTCTTACCGTAGAATTATTCGAAGCTTTAGTTAATAGCAAGTTATTTGGGGCGAATAGTCTAAGAGCTCGTCTCCAATTACTCTTAATAATTAAGTCAGATTTTTTATTATAAAAAACAAGCAAATCGCATGCCGATGATAGAAAACACATATTTTAATTGATAGTGGTGATATTTATCCCTTTCTTAAGTATTTCAAGTATATAAGCATAGTAAATATTTTATGTACTAGCTTTCCGTCCACGGTTTTGCCCACGTGAATTATCAAAGCGCAGATTTTTTTCCGATTTATGATACTTATTGCGTAAATAGATATCCTCTTTTTAATGAAGTCGGTTAAAAAGTAACCTATATATCATTTTGATATATATAAGCTATGTCATCGTAAAATTTTATCCATTCAGTAGTTTTTACGTCAAATAGTAACAAACATAAATCCATTTATCCATACTCATAAACTTTCGCGTTCTTTTCAAGGATGTCGTTGTAATAAAAATAGAAAATATTATAAAAATAATTTACTACTGTTTTATAATTTTTATCAAACGTATATTCACATTTTTATTGGTACTAAAAAATCCAAATGAACTATTCTATCACTGAGTCACATACCATAAATGCTCATCCTTGTCATGTTCTGCTCTAGATTAAAAGGTGAATTGGCTCTTTTTGAGTTTTAAACATAAATATTTATAATTAAGTGATTTATAAGTGTTTTTCACACAAAATGATTGTGAAAATCATGAAAAAACATGTTAATAAAAACACGTCCACATCTCTCCTACTATAAGGCCTATCAAAGTCCTACGTTATTAACCATGTAAGCTTCCTTTTTATTTTTCCCTTAACGGAATTTCTTTTCAGAGGAAAGCAGTTTGTGGTATTTTTCCTAATCCAATCATTAGACGAAAATCTTTTTGTTATATTTAATATTGACGTTATTGAAACGTGCTGTTAAGCATCGAAGCTCTTAAATTATGTCCATTAAAAAAGTATCTTCCCGCCTATTATCCCCAAAGGTGTAGGCAGAGTTGTGCTAGTATATCCACGTCTCGCAAGTCCAGTAGATATACTAGAACACCCACGATTAGCCAAGGTAATAGGGCTCTGATGTGATAGGTAGCAAACCTATCGCAACTTCGGGCAAGTTCCAAACCCGGGCAATGTAATGCTTACTCGGAACAATCTGAAAAACATTTAGGAAAAATTGCCCGACTTGGGAATTGAACACGGAACCCCACGCGGCTAACGGTCTTAACAGGCGACAGCCGTACCGTTACACCGCACATACACAAATTTTCACAGATAATGTATTTCTGTTGCCACTATAACATCAAATACTAAAAATAAAATAAATATATTCAGGGTGTTCCCATGCAACAAACTTGATTTTTTGCCATTTATTAAACATTTAATATTATTTTATAAGACAATTTCAAATTAAACCCACATATATAATTGCAGTTGGTGAACCAATAAGTGGTGAATGTAGTATCTGTATAGATAAGATCTGTCCCCAATATTTAGTTCTCAAAGAGCCGTCTGTCTCGCTCTTAAAGGCCGACTTGTTTTTACTTTTTCAACGCCACAAAAATCTCAAAATGAGAGGTTGACCAGTTTAGAGTGAGTTAGCAATATTGTGTATTCGGGACATTTGTTTTTTATGCGGTCATCTCCAGATAGTACATTTTAAACATGGTATCTTCTACTGAAGTCTTTGTAATAGTGGTAATGGATATATAAATTTTCACAGATGATTTATCATCTGTGAAAATTTGAACTCATTAGCTATGACGTTCATAAGATGCAGCCTAATGACAGACAGACAGTCTTGTGAACGAAAGAAATGGGCCCCGTTGATACAACTTCGCCCACGTCTATAGTGCTCACAACGACACTGCTAACATTCATAATACGAATGATTTGCTTGTTCTCTAGTTGGATCAATTACTGATATTTGTACAGAGATATTTTTTGTTTATCCTACGCTCGTAGTTCGCCCACACAAACCACGGTTTTAACAGAAAATATTTCAGCTAATTTCTAATTAAATACTGCTTAGATTTCAATCCGGACGAATAAGCTTCAATTAGTAAAAACCAGATCAAAATTTGATTAGTTAATTAGTGATGTGGTCAAATATTCTAAGTTTGAAAAGACACGACTCTCCTGATAGTAAGAGACAACACTAACATAATAAAGTAAGTTCATTGTCATCATAGGCAAAATTTCAGGTCTATCAAGTCTACTGACTACCTGATCCTCCGGACCGGAACTCGACAATGCCATTCGGGTAGCAGGAAGGAAGGAAGTTCAGAAATTTAATCAATCACAATGGTTCTTTCAACCAATAACTCTTTCTGTTGCGATAACGTCAGTTCTCGTAGGGTAAACTTACTTAAGGTTTATCCTGCGAGCCACTGCTTGGGATTTCCAGTTGATGTGTATTCCTTACCATCGTTTTTATTTGCTCGTTTACCTTCCATAAAGTATTTAATTAAACTCTCCAGTCAGTAGAAAAGTCTCCCTTCACGTCTGAGTTTAAAAATAGCATCGAAATCCGTAAATTCGTAGTAATTCGTAAAAGATTTAATACTGTAGCTTGAAATTTCGGAATAATTTGACTGAAAACGTGCGCTGAATGTGAACGTTTGCCAATTTATAGTGGATTTCTTTGAATTAAGTAAAGGGAGTTTTTAAATATTGAGGATTTTCTTAAGTCTTAAGAGATTTTAAGACTTCAGTAGAGTGATTAGAGTATACAACTATAAAGACGAGGATTATACCAGATGTTAATTATAATTGAATAAAGAGTATTTGCCTTCCGATGCCATAATAAATTACTGTACTGTGTAATAACGTTCAACTATCATGATTTAGAATCAATGCAAAATGATCATGCCAACTTCCAAATGTTTGTTCCAAAAAATTGTATTTGAATAAAGATTATTTGCCTTCCGACGCCATAAAGATTATTTACTATACCGAATTGATTATACACTGATTAATTGGGTTTCACCTTAAAGGGATATGTTCATGCCAACTGTTCAAATTTAAATTGTAATTGAACAAAGATTATTTGCCTTCCGATGCCATAAATTTAATTTACTATACCGAATTGATTATACACTGGTTAACTGGGTTTCACCTTAATGTTATTTGTAAATGAATAAAGATTATTTGCCTTCCGACGTCATAAAGATTATTTACTTTACCGAATTGAATATACACTGATTAATTGGATTTCGCCTTAATGGGATATGTTCATGATAAAATGTTAATTGTAATTGAATAAAGATTATTTGCCTTCCGATGCCATAAACATTATTTACCATACCGCACTGATTATACACTGGTTAATTGGGTTTCGCCTTAATGGGATATGTTCATGTCGACTGTCCACATGTAAATTGTAATTGAATATTGTTATTATATGTATCCGCCGCGTATCTTATCTGGCCATTAACAAATCGATATACATTTGTGATGACGAAATATTGATAGTGTATTTATTCAGAGCTTTTAGGTATTTCCGTTGGTTTTAGATACTAACTTACTTAGGGGAATTACCGTGCTTTACGGACTGCAGTCCTGTTAAAGAACCTTTCACATGCGGTATAACAATCTGACCACAGACAGTGACGCGACTACATTATCTATGGCGTCTATAGACCACGGTTGTCTCTTACCATCATCTTACCGTCTTATCCCATAAGTTTGAACTTCGTCCTCTGCCTTTCACTATCGCTACCCTTATTTAACCGTCGATATTAGGTCGAATGATGTGACCAGGGAAAAGTTCTTCAGCATATCAGACACAAATCAGGCAAGGCTATGCTTTTCAGATAAACTGAAAAAAAAACTATACAATCTTGACCCCAACTGAACATCGAACCCAGGAAAATCTGACACTGAACACGCTCTCCCTCAGAGGCGATTAATTTACGTATATATTGATTAGTCTATACGTGAATCTGTCAGGTTATTTCCCTTGTAATATTATAAAAATATAAAACTAATTTTTGTATAATTAATGTTTAATGTTAATATTGTTTTTTTTTTCAGGTAAGAAATACATTAAGTTTGTACACCGTTGCAGACTACGAGTTAGGTCAGTTTGTTTTTAAGTATATAAGATGAATTTTGTAGTTTATAAAACGGAAGTGATGCTGGGGGCAAAAACTAGTCGGTAATAAGTAAGTATAGTGAGTTTGCGTTAAGAATGCAGTATACCTTTTCATTTGAAAGAATGTCTTGAACTGGCCACTGTGAACTATTATTTAGACTTCGATGCCCGTCTGTCTGCCTGTCACCAGGCTGTATCTCATAAACATTAGTCAGTCAGTAACAATCAGTAACCAAGCAACCACTGTTATTTTTCAATAGTTATTAAAAATATCTTAGCAACCAAACTCTAGTAAGCCTTTCTCTGACTGTAGAGAGGTTATTGAAATCGGGTTATAAAAAGACATTTTCTGAAAATAAAACCAAGCTAGATCGATTTATCGAACTCAAAACCTCCTATATACAAAATTTCAAGAAAATTTTTGAAGCCGTTTCAGAGATCGTTATATATATTAGTTTAAAGGTTTAATTTATATTTAAAGAATTATTTTTATTAATAAAAACTTGAATGTTGGCAAAAATATTGATGTGGGTATATTGTTTCAGCAATAAAGATTACACGTTATTTTTGTGGGCCATATCTAAATCACATGCGTTTTCTCTATTGTAATAATCTAGCAATTTTAGTTACTGAATTATATTTTTGTAGTTAGGTAGTAGAGTGCGGTGCAGCAGCTCGGCCGCTTATCTGTGGCTCTAACGCTTTAAAGCTGTAAACTTACTCTCGTAATATAAGATTTAACCATAAGATGACGAAGCATGGGTCAATTGTACATTTTTACCATTACATAAAAAAGTTATTATCATATTGAAGATTATATCTACGATGATAAAAATGATTGGGATTAATTGTTTCTCTTTCAATCTCTTTTATTTGTATAAAGTAAAAATTATGCATTTAAGAAATAAGTTTCTTTCGCTGGATTTCCTCAGCGTGTGACCGCGTTCCGATCCGAAGGTAAATTTTAGAATTATATAGACGCGTCACGAGAACCGCTCGTAATGTATATGTGAAATAAAATATTTTCCACTCTATGCTATTATAATTTAAACAGGGCGGCGTAGTTTGTGTGTGTGTAGAGATGGTCGTTATTACAATAACAGGTTATAATAACATGTTATCCATGCACAACAGATAACGAAATTATTGAA
>DVZL01007545.1:0-10697 GCA_018236625.1 Lasaia peninsularis
AAAAATGTCTGCCCTTTGAAAGTTGTCTGTATTATTAAAATAATTCACGCAGGCGAAGCCGCGGGCGGACAGCTAGTATACTATAAAAAACACCGAGCTAAGCTCGGTCACCCAGTTACTTTTTGTTTAAATATGGATTTCCGCCAAGTAACGTCTGATTCTATCATCTTTAATGCTGGGTTAGAAAACAAAAGTAGTGTTGTTTCAATGTTTGCCATTAGCGGGATGACAGCGCAGATAGGCGAGTAGTTCTTATGATTTATGGTTGGGGTGCTCGTGTTATTCTAAGGATTGCTTTTATTTCCTCTATCTCTCGCTTAAATCTAACATATACGAGTTTTATAAGTCACTAGCTGTGCCGGAAAACTTCGTACCGCCCGGACTTAGGGGTATGAAGAATAGATGCTAACCAATTTCATCTGAAGACATAATATAATTAAATTATGGATTTTTAACTTTTTTCCTTATTTTTCTTTTCTTTTTTTACTTTTTTCCTTACCTTCCTCTCCATAAAACCATAGAATAGAATAGAATAACTCTTTATTGTGCACCAAAATAGAAATAGGTACAATATAAAACTGACTAAATGATACACAAAGGCATGTATAATATGTGCCGACAAGAAAACATGGTCTATTTCTCCGATTTGGTCAGTCGTTCTCAATTTATAGTGTGGCCGAGAGAAATGGCTTCACGTTTCTGACCTGTAACAGTGTACTGGCATACAGATTTCTGACCTGTAACAGTGTACTGGCATACAGATTTCTTATTATACTTAATTGTTTTCAATTTCAAATATCATTAAACTGGCATCAAAACATTTGAATACAATTAACACGTTCGCTGCTACGTGAGGTCACAAAGTCACAAGAACTTTTTTCTAGTGCGAGGACCAACATAGTGTTTTTTTCCCGTGATGTCAAGATTAAGTACTACTTACGATATTGCATATTTAAAGAGATAAATATACCGTTACCGTTAAATATACCAATGGCATTGTAATATTTGCTTTAAATGAAACAATGTGGTATGTTAAACAACTCGTGAGTCATTAGGTCTGACCTCACTTGCAAGGTGCGAGAGCACTTGACTTTTTTCTCTCTAGCGTGGTCAGTATGACCTTTCGCTCGTCCCACCCTATTGAATAATACGCGGACGCCACTTTTTGAGACGAATGTTGTGTAGTCAAGCTAGCTATATCATTGAAACATGTATTTACGTAGGTACCTATTTCTGCGACGATTTGATAAAAGTCTTAGATACAATAAATATAAAAGTTTATATTTCAATAGATTGAGGACTACAAATACATAATTATATAGCAGTTGTTTTTTTAATAAATGCAGTAACACTTTTTATTGATTAATCAAAATTCACAAAGAAACGTTTTTTTTTCTATAAAATATCTTGAAGTTTCTATAAATCCCATATAAATAGAAAAATATTGGAGTTAGCATTTAAAAAAGAGTTTGGTTGTATTAGGGTATAAACTTATGTATTTTTAAATACCGAATTATAAAGAAATAAAATTAAAAACAAACTTAACAAACTTTGCGAACACTAAGAAATTAGGAGAAGTGAAGAAGATCTACAAAAACACACGGCGTATTGAAAAAAAACAAGAGGGTCTACATGACCGCACAAAGAAACAGTTAAAAATACAGTAAAATCCTTTAGGCGGCTTACAAATTATAATAGTAAAAGATCTCTCTTAGTCTTAACCTTATCTCTAATCTAGGGGATTTTACAAGGACACCTTTTTTTACGCAAAGCGAATGCCATCTAACCTTTGCAACGAAGAAGGGAAACTGGGCCTAGATTAGGTCGAATTCAATGAATCCGGGTTTCCTCGCAATGTTTTCCGTCACCGTAAGAGCACTCAGAAAATGTACATAAGTTAGAAACACTCATTAGGACATGGACTACCAGAATGGAAGTCCAAAGCGTCTACCACTAGGCCACCGAGGCTCTTGTAATAGTATAATAGTAAAAGATAAAAGAGTAAATAAGGCAAGTAAAATTCAGGTTTTTTGACATCTATTTGTACAGTAGGCGGTAGAGCGCCGCGCTGTGCAACTCGCTTTTCCTATTCCAACGCAACGGTTTTCTCTTACTATCAGAAGAGATCGGTGCTACTTCGTTATCTTGTAAAATTAAAAAACCTATTAACAAAAATATCATAACGCTCATATTCCCGAAGGTGGAGGCAGAGGTACATACTTCATCGGGGTGGTAATCAAGTTTAGTGCTCCGATTTTAGGGCTACGGATTAGGGAACATGATTTATAGGACTTACTTCTCGCCTTCCTTTCATTTTCATAAGGAAAATGGAATTCTTCAAATAACGTAGTCGAGGACAATCACGTTATTACTAAACTAGCTGTGCCCGCGGCTTCGAACGCCCTTTTTATTTATTTTATTTTATAAATATAAGTAGCCTAAGCCTTACCTTATTACATCAGCTATCTGCCAAAGATAGCCCCGTCCAAATCGGTCAAGCCGTTTCATAGATTAGCGGGTACAAATAAACAGACATACAGAAAGACAGACAGACATAAATTTATAAAAAGTATTATTTTGGTATATGTATCTGTTTAACAGACATATACATTTAATAAAATTTGTTTGTATAAATTGTAATTAATATTTTGATGCTTCTATAAACACACAATAACTTAAAATAGCATTTCTCTAAGCGGCTATACAGGTGATTAGTCAAATAAAAGCATTTTAAATGCTTTCATAAGAAGTTATTAGAAAAGATTTTGCTTTTATACAATACTAGCGAGTAGCGACCCACCCCGGCTTTGCATGGGCATACTATATCTATATGTTATATACATAAAAACATTCCTCTTAAATCACGCCATCTATTTAAGAAAACCGCATCAAAATCCGTTGCGTAAAACTACGCATTTCAGCATAGGTACATAGGGAGGCGACTTTATATTATACTACTATATATGTAGTGAAGTAGGTATGAAACTTATCGGCAAATTATAAGATAGTTATACAACTAGTATAAAACCTCTATTATTATAATCTGCGCCTAAATGCGGTCTTTTTAACGTAGGTATATTATAAAACGAATAATTTTAGCTTTAAATTATATTATAAAATTTTTTTTTTTAGTTGGGTAAGACACCATTCATCTGATTGTTTGCCTCTAATTCGATGGAGAAAAACTCCCTTAATTTATACAGTTTATTTTACCACAGAATCCCTTCGTCGATATAAATGAATAGAGATTGATTGGTAAAGTTTTTTACAGCTTCCGACCCCCGCATAAATGTTTATGATATGCATTACGACAACTTGTCCTCCACCCCATACGATAAATTCATAACTGCCGCTCAGACGGACGACTCCTTTTAATATAATGAAAACTCTGCCCTTCCAGTTCGAAATGCCCTTATTATCGGCTTTATATTTTCATCCCAACTAATGTTTTAAGTGGTCGCAGTTCAACAAGGGAGGTACAAATTAAGTCATTCTGTAATTTTTGGATCCGATAGTTACAGGTTTTACCATGTTTAACATATCTAAAAAGAAAATCTTATACTTATCTATACATACAAAAATAATAAAATTGGAGTTACAGTAATCGCTTTTTACTTAATGCATGTGCATGTTTACAAAAGTGCATATACCAAAACACTATTTTTAGTAGTTTGTAACCGTTGATCTCTGGAATTGCTGGACCGATTTTGACGGGACTTTCAC
Source organism: Lasaia peninsularis (assembly GCA_018236625.1). Classification (NCBI taxonomy): domain Eukaryota; kingdom Metazoa; phylum Arthropoda; class Insecta; order Lepidoptera; family Riodinidae; genus Lasaia; species Lasaia peninsularis. Next base: position 3,724 of record DVZL01007545.1, read on the forward strand.
TGGCAGACAGATGCTGTATTAAGGAACAGCTTATACTACTTTTATTTTAGACTTTTATTTTAGAAATGTATAAAATAATTAAATCAAAACGCAGATGAAGTCTTAGGTACAGCAATTTTTAAATGAAAAAACACATGAAGCTTCTCACATATTTCACATTCCTATACTTATTTACTTAAAATTGAAAATTATTGATGAAATAAGTAACTAAAGGTTTAGCCGTGATAATGCTATAAAAGCGGAAACGAGCGGCTACTACATAATTAATTTGAATTATAGGTAATTAGCGACCCGCCTCGGCTTTGCACGGGTATACTATACACGTTATAGTATACATAAAAACCTTCTTCTTGAATCACTCTATCTATGAAAGAAAACCATCAAACTCCGTTGCGTAGTTTTAAAGATTTAAGCATACATAGGGATATAGGGAAAGAGAAAGCGACTTTGTTTTATACTATGTAGTGTGTAGTGACATGTGAAAAACTCAGATCATTTAGCCACGAGAGTGAAAACACAAACACGAAGAGAGAAGAGGCAGCTCACAATTATAAGAACAAGTTTCCCTTCCCGGAAACCCGAGACATAGTGCATCGAAGTTTAACACCGACTCCATCCAACTAATAGAGGCGATTATAACACAAAAATAATAAAAATTGATACAAACAAGAGGTAGATACGTCATCAGCGCTCAAAACGCGTGCCGTGAATTGGTCCTGATTAGGACCAATTCACGTATAGCTGTCTTTTTCACTCTTGTAGTAATTACATACAAACATGTTACAATACAACCTACCTACCCCGTTGTCCACAACTTACTAATTCCGACAAAATATAATTTAAAATACGTTTAAATTAAACTCGTTAAATGTGTGTTAAATATTATCATGTTCCTAACCGAAATAAATAAATAATCATTTGAATTGATCATTGTGAATTTAATTTAAATATTCATTTCTAAAATTTGAGGGAGTACTAGTTTCTAAAATTCATAATTCGTCTTAAAGAAGCTCATTCCCCTGCATTCGTCTTACATGTCTTAAAAGCAAAAAGGTAACTTTTACGAGAGTTAAGTTATAAATGGTGTAACTAACACGTTTTATATGTATTTATTCTACAAGTTACTTGTACCTATATTTTGATAATAATATTTATAGATTTACTGTAATAAAATGTTGGAATGTGTTTTATATATATTGATAACACATCGATGTCTTCGAAATGTACAACCGTCCCCAACAGCAAGGACCCCACACTTCAATGGAGCGTATCTGTCGACAAATCTTTACAAATATCGCAAATCTCCAGATTGAGGGTTGGGTTCTAGATGTAGAAAACAAGAATAGACTATTTGGCTTTTTTTATGTAACAGGAATGAGATGAACATGTGGTTTACTTGATAGTAAGTTTTCTACTCTGTCCACAAACAGCTACAATACCAGCTGATATAACTTGATAATTTCTAAGTGTTATGTTTTCGGAAACACCATCACTTGACGTTGTTAATAGACTCCATGAAAGTTAAATACTATATTATATTCACACAGAATCTCCTCTGTGGTCTAGCGGTACGCGCTGTGGACTTCCATTCGGGTAGTCCAAGTTCGAACCTCGCCTTGTACCTATGAGTTTTTCTTATCTACATCTTCTGAGTGCTCTTACGGTGACGGAAATCATCGTGAGAAAACCCGTATTCATTAAATTCGACTTAATCTAAGTTTGAGTCTAGTTTCCCTTCTGGGTTGCAGAGGTCAGATGGATGTCGCTTTGCGTAAAAACTGGTGTCCTAGTGAAATCCCCTAGATTAGGTAACCGACCACGATATAACTGATATGGCTAAGACGAAGAATATCGCTAAGTAGATGATCACCACATGATCAAATTTAACTCGATTCCTGATACTAAAAACAATAAAATAAATATTTAAAGGTATCAATCTTTAAAGTACCCTTTAGGAAAATCCTTAAAAATCCTCGGAAGGTGGAACTTTCTGACCTCAGATAGCTAGTAATTTATTTTTATTTTTAATTATCTTCCTTTTCTAATAAGTGTCATCCTCCTACATTTTTTTTGTTTAAAAAAACGACTCTGGTTTATGACGTTTTCCGTTGTTGAGTATATTATAACTCAATTTCATTATTTTTAACTCTTAGTCAGTTTTGCCTTTCAACCGTCGATACTGACTAAATTTCCTGTTTATAAGATTAAGTTTTAAAAGAGATAAGTATTTAATTGGTTTGTTATTCTTTAATGTAATAGGGATATATTATTTTTTTAAGATATATCCGCCTATAAAAGTATTATTACTTCTCCAGGGGTATCGCGATTTTATTCGGATAAAAATAACCTGTCACTCTAAAACCTTCTACCTATCACCAAACATGCTATAACATCTCGCCCTTGCAACAGGAAGGAAGAACAGCCATGAAACAGTCACATTCGGATTTACAATATTTTGGATTTTGACATAAACATTTGAGAAAGTCTATAAGGATTAGTATTTCAGTTACTGTGATCCTAAACACGGGTCAAAATTAGTTAAGCACTTACTGGTTGGCTGTTGTAGCGAAACAAACAACTTTTTCATCTAATCTCAATTGTTTTTTTTTGTTATCACTTTCACACTAAGTATCTGTATCTGTATTTATCTACTAATTATTAGACTTCATGTAGTTTACAAAAATTTAATATATTACCCCTGATTTTGCTATTTTTGTAGTTCCACACTACTTTCACACTAGTCAAAGATGTTTTCTTGCAGTTTAGAGGATAATAAACAATATAAGTAAACCTACATTCAAATATTGAAAGACACATTTGGTTTAAAAATGAGAAAGGGCTTGTTTCGATTGTATGGTCTTGAGGAAAGAATGAAAATGCGAGTTGGATTTGCTGGCAGTCCCCAGGGAGACCTAGGTCTGTTCAACCAAATTCCTCGTGTATTATCCGAGTGGCGTCAAAAGTAACCGAAACGGTAATGAATTCGGAGGAGCTTATGCAAGTACGTAGACAATTTTTTAGAGGAGTTGAGATACTTGGCACTCAATTCTCTCTACCTATTGCAAGGGATCTGACTTGAAGATATTTATGTAGGTACATCCAAAGATACGCGGGAAGAGTGTAGCCTCGCTAACAACTGGGTACATTTATTCGTAACATCTTTACTTGAAATATTCTTACGTGCCGTTCTGACACTTCCAGGAGCTCTACATCTGTGTAGTGTACCCAGCACTTATCCTGTCAATTGTGACGTCAGAGCACAATGACTCAGGATCAACGGAGCTTTAACTTGGTATATTACTTACAATAATACTATTTACAGTCACTTTTCTTAACAATTTTAACTTTTGAGAATTTAAACGCTGAAAAACTGCGAAAAAAATTGTTTCGGTGCATTATTTAAGGTCATTTCTATGTTTTTCTGAAGCATGAGCTCCCGGATTTGATTCCCGAGTAGGGCTACTGGTACTTTTTATTATAACCGATATCTTATGACCCTCAACTCACCTGTTGGAAAGTGGAGAAGGACTCATGCTAAGCTAAAATGTGCCTATTCACTTTATCGTTAAAGTTGTAACGGTCTGGAAATGCCTTTCCAGACAGACAGAGAGTTCCAATCCTTGGCCATTCTAATAATAAAAGAGGAAGCCAATCTTTTTGTCCTTATGAAAGAGATATAAACCAAATATGGGTAGTACGCATTGAGTTACGGCTGAGAAATGGAGCTGGTAGCATCAAATTGTGAAGTTCCTGGGCACATTCACCAAATCAGTTATGAGGTTTTTAGTCAAAAAACATAGCATTGGCTTGGATCAGATTTGTGGCCAATATGGCGATGGCTAGTAATTGAAGGACATTGGACAATCCCACCACCTCCCATGGCCCTACCAACCATATCTCGGTTTTGCGGGCCGAAACATCAGGGGCGGGCTCTGCTCGAAGGCTCTCCTCCCGTGCACCCTCTTCTCCCCCTACAGATACAGAAGAACAATGAAAATTTGGAAAATTTAAAAAAGATTATTGAAGGAAATCAAGAATAGGCCAATAAACGTTCGTATGCAAGTGTAGAGAGGCGCCAGCGGGCATCAAACCAGCTGAGCGCGCGGCCCTACACTCAGTAGTCGTCACGTCGACTGAGATGGGGAAGAGATTTTAGAATTAGTAAGGAAAACAGTAAGAGCTAAAGAAGAGGGAATACAAGTAGAAAAAAATTAGAAAAGCGAAAGACAAGAATGTTATAATAGGATGCAGTACGAAAGAAGGAAGAACTTTATTAAAAGAAAAACTTAAAAGAGCTGAAGGGAAACTGAAGGTCGAAGACGTGACGAACATAAAACCCCTTGTTGTACTCAAGAATGTGCTTGAGTACAACAGGGACGAAGATATTAAAATAGCCCTCAAAAACCAAAATAAAAAATTACTGACCGACATTCAAGAAATAGAAATAGAAAAAGAATTTGAAATATTATTTAGGAAAAAGACACGTAACCCACAAATGTGTCATATTGTGGCAAGGGCACCTCCAGTCCTGTGGAAGCGGATGACGGATGAGGGTCTTCTACACATTGATCTCCAACGAGTTCATGTGGAAGACCACTCACCCCTCATCCAGTGCATCATGTGCTTGGGATACGGGCACAGCAGAAAGCTGTGCCAAGATACCACACCAAAATGCAGTCATTGCGGAGGGCAACATTTTCGGGCTAAATTCGGGGAATGGTTGTCCAACATGCTACCAACATGTTGCAACTGTTCCCATGCCAAGCTAGAAAATGCGCAACATAATACCTTCAGCAACGACTGCCTCGTAAGAAAGAAGTGGGAATATGTATTATTAAAACTTAGTTTTAATAAACATATAAGCTAATAAATTAAATACAATCAAATTAAACCAAAACATTGTAATAATAAATTAAATGTTAAAATCCGTAATAAGTAATAAAAATTTGAAATATAATTAAAAACAAAATCCGTAATTAAATAAGTAATTAAAATCTGTAAAAAATTAAATAACATTAGATATTAGGAACCAAAAATTAAAAAGTAATTAAGCCAAGCGCATTGGTGCACTGGTGCATCGAAAGACAGAAATTAGTCAAAATCGAAACAATAAAAGTAAAATAGAAATAAAACTAATTACAAATAGTAATTAGAAATCAAAAACCTACCTATGAAAACATAGAATACAAAAGGCTTTGTTAAAGACAGAGGTGATGAGAAGGGCCCCTACACAGGGCCAAACGAAAAAAAATATGGCGATGGACTTGCCTACTATTACGTCATGGGACCTAATATCGTCGGCTAATCGTAGGGGGTGCATATATAAGTACCCACGGGGGATATGAGTGTGACTTTTTTGTTTGTTTGTCATCAGGCTGTACCTGATAAACTGTGATAGTAAGATAGTTGAAATTTTCACAGGTAACGTATTTCTGTTGCCGCTATAACAACAAAAACTAAGAAATAGACTAAAATAAATATATGCTCCCATACATGACTTTTTTCCCGTTTTTATAGATAATGCTACGGAACCCTTGTGAAAGTTTTTTAATTACTTATTCTATTTTCTTTCTTTAATTATCGGCTTTGAGTTATACGAGTCCTCGCAGCAGCAGACGCCTCCAACATGACAATGGCCTGCTATGACGTTAAGGCACATAGTTGCTAAATTTTATTACCTGAATACTAGATTATATCCAACCAACAGATGAAGCGGTCTTGGCATTCCTACGCCAAAAACATATTCTCAGATCAAAAAGAAAAGCCCAAAGAATGATACCTTTGTAATATGATAAGTAAAAAAGTACAAAGTACTAAATAAAAATCACCCTAAAAACGTTGTATGTGTTAACTTTAGAATCCACGTCGAGAAATATGATACGTTTGTAAATATAGCGTATTTCACCTCACAATCCCTAGGTTTAGCCGCCAACACACCAACGAGCTTATCCCCATTGTATATCGGGCCGAACTCGTGGATGAAACAATCCTGATGATCATTCAGATCCATGCAAATCTGACTTTCGTCCAACTGGACTCCATAAGTCTCATAACAACGCCCGGGGTGTGCAACCCGCATACCAAACACATCAAAATCATTAATGAGGTACATCTTTCGATCCATAGTTGAAACAGTCTTCCAAATACACGCCTCACAGTCTCCCACTTCCTTATCATCAAAAGTAGAAGGCTTCAAATTCAATGGAGCATCATCCACGTTGAATTTAGCAATTGCGATATCATACAACGGATTTGTGCTGTTCATTTCAAACTTCTCATGGATTCTCCAGAATAAAATCGGGAAAGAACGTGTGGTATTCCTTGCAAAGTCATTCAAGAGCAAGACTCTATGGGTGACATGATCTGTACTTTTCTTCCTGCAGTGCGCAGAAGTTACGATCCACTTCACAAGGACAATACTGGCGAAACACGCGAAAGACCATGAGGATGACGAGTTTCTAGCTATTGCGGCTACGTACGGAAACCTTTCTGCAACGGCAGTACTTTTGTTTTCATTTAAGGAGATCACGGCTATGGCTCTTTCGACGTGATACATAGTTCCGGAAGCGTATTCGCGCTTCCGTTCCTCGAGAGTGATGTCTGTGGCAAACTTCACCATAACACTCACTGCCATGATAGCCACAAAGATAATTAATGTTAAAACAATACATGCTGCCTTCATTTTTTTAAAGGGGTAGCAAAATGAAATGTTTGTAGTACGTCTGTGACGTTGACAGTAAGTGCCAGAATAACAGTTACTTCAGATAACATAAAAGAACACATAATATGCATTATGTCGTTGATAGTTTATTACCGCGTAACTAACATTGTCCAATGCCGCGTATGTAAAAAAAATCATAATTGAAATTTCGCAGCTATAGGTAGCAGTAGTGCGATACGTTTTTAATACGCTTTTATTAGCTTGGGTTGTACGTATGTATGTATGTATGTATGTATGTATGTATGTATGTATG
>DVZL01007546.1:0-10697 GCA_018236625.1 Lasaia peninsularis
CCTAATCTGGGGTATTTGACGAGCTTGCCAGTTTTTAAACAGAACCACTGTCATCTGTCTTCTGCACCCCAAGAGGGAAACCAGACCCAATCCTAAATTAGATCGAATTAGCAAACACACATGCGGGTTCCTTCACGACGTTTTCCTTTACAATAAGAGCACTCAAAAAATTAAAGTTACAAAAACTCATTGGTACATGGTGGGGTTCGAACCTGAACTACTAGGCCTCTTAAGCACTAGGCCACCGCGTCTCAGAGATTCACTATTTCAATTAGTAAACCCAAGTATATATTTAACCTTGTCATGTAAGCATTCTATATAAGTAATTATTCATTAATAATATATATAAAACTTAGTAAAGATATCCCTCATTTAATACATAGTATTACTAGCAGTTCCGGCGAACTTCGTACCGCCCGCACTTAGGGGTAAAAATACATATTGACCGACTCTTAGATCTACGTGATATGCACTTTTATGGGATAAGACAGCAAACAAGCACACGGCTCTCCTGATGGTAAGTTATTTGCGGCCTATAAACACCATAGATGATATAGGTGCGTCACTGTCTTACGGCCGGGATGTTTGGCCTGATGTGCAAGTCTACCGAATACCCGACCCTGGAACATAACGATAGGAATAGGTAGGGTGGTGGATCCCTACCCAGGTGAGTTGCTGCACAGCACTCTACCAACAGTGGTTTTGTTGGCAATGACCTTGTTAACCTATGCTCGCCACTTATGAGCTGCTTGGCAATAAGGCAGATGTCCTACACAGAAGACCCGAACCAACACGGGGGAAAAAGAAACAAAAATCGCGACATAAAATTTTATATATTTAGTTAACTTACCCGACCCTCGGCAATAACAGGATTGTCCTGTCCCAGCAGCATCGAAACGGATGCATTGCTAAATTGTTCCAGACCTGGGGACAAAGCAATTGTTCACTGTCAGTATTACATCACTCATACTGTAGCTAACAGTTTTCCCTTTAGATAAATGTTTTTCAGTATTTTTGATTTCGCGACCACTTTACAAGTTACGATCCCCTTGTGTCATAGAAATACAAAGAAATAGTAAAATTTAGTTACAAAACACTTTCGCGCTGTATATTTGTTTTGTAACACTTTAATTTTTTCTACATGACCGAACCATCAGAGCCTTTCTTATTTATGTATGCAGGGATTGCGACATTCGGCACTTGAAACTCTCTCCCTACCTTGCAAGGGAACTGGTGTAAGGATATGAATATATGTATATAAGTATTTTTATGTATTAATATCGTTGACTAACACCCATAAGACAATCATGTAATTTGTTACTTTGGGTTTAGATCGAATTGTGTAATTTATCCATAGTTACTTGTTGTCTCTCAAGTCTTATGCTTAAGTTTACCGGCTAACTTTTCTAGAAAGTTCTGATCGAAATCGTACTTTTAGAATATATTGTTTGTCGTCTTTTTGGCACTTGGGATCACATTTTTTTGCATTTCAACGTCATGCACCTTCCCACGCATCTGAATATAGTTTACTGGACTATGCATTATTTAATGTTTATGTATCACATGACCTTTTTCTTTCTTACGAACTCTCCCTTCGTGTTCCTGATTCTAAGATAAATTATATCAGTGTCATATCTTTTAAAACTTAAGTAAGGTTGATTATTTAAAAAAATATGAAGTTTGTCTATTTATGTAATAAAAAAACCGGCCAAGTGCAAGTCAGACTTGCGCACGAGGGGTTCCGTACAATTATCTTTAAAAACGGAAAAAAACACGTTTCTTGTATGAGAGCCTCATTCATATATTTAATTTGTGTTCTTGTTTCTTATAGCGACAACAGAAATACATCATTCAAAAAAATTACAACCTTCTAGCTTTAAGATACCTACAGCCTGGTGACGCAGACAGACATACAGACAACGAAAACTTAGTTATAAGTTTTCGTTTTTACCCTTTGGTTTCGGAACCCTAAAAACGTTTTGCCGAAAATTTACATATGGAACCATGGGAAAATACATACCTACTTTTGCATTTAAATACGAGTTTTATTAGGATCTCCATTTTATTAATTAAAAAAAACTGACTGAAACATCTAACAGATTCAAAGGCCCTTATGTAAAAAAAATATTACATTTTAAAAAATATGAATATTGTGCTGTAGAGGAATAAAGGAATGGTCCAGACTGAATGTAGTTATTGAAAAGGATTCAGAGATTCGTTTACGTTTTAAATTAAGGAAACAGACAATAAACATTATTGTGTCGAAAGTAAACTATTTATTCCTGCCGCCATAATGACACTTCGGTCGCTTTGAACGTCGCGTTTCGGTTCGGAAGATAGGGTAGTCTATTATAGCCGGTAGCCTATTATAGCCTTATAAGCCATGGTTTATATTAATGGTAGTAAGAATTATATCTTTCCGTATTTATTTCACATAACTTCTAAATGGCTAAACCGATTGGGTTTTAATTTTATATGTATATTTCAAGGGTTTCCTGTATGACTTAAAAAATACAATTGGAGCTGGTAGGTGGCGATGCTGTCATTATGTCAACTACGAACTAACCGTGCGAATCCGGGCCGGGCAGCCACTCTCTTATAGAGCCATGTGCTTGTTCACTGTCGCTCATCTATACATAGATATATAAAAAAAAGAAACCCGTTTTCTTTGGTCACGGCATCACACTTGAATGGCTGGACAGATTTCACTAATTCTTTTTTTCTTGTATTTGTTATTATTGGGGAAGGTACTTATTCTTAAAAAAATATTAAGAAAAACTTTCAGAAATATTGAAAAACATACATTTAATTTTGCATATTTTAAAAAATGCGCGTAACGAATGTCAATATCATTCACAGCCCTAGACTATATTGAAAGAGCATCGTTTGTTCGGAAACGTGGTTATACATAAGATAGGTCAGCTATACAAAATAAAGTAGTGAATCATTGCTACGTTAAGGCGGTACGAAGTTCGCCGGGTTAGCTAGTAATTCATAAAACAACTTAAATATTTTACGATACACTCGTAATAGTCACTCGTGAGAATTATAAGTCAATGGTGGCAAATAACAAAGCATCTAATAATGTCACCACCAAGCAATCAAAATGATAATACAAGATTGTTAAAATGATAAATCGTTATTTTTTATTGTTTTAATCATTAATTTTTCTGTTTCATTATTGCATAAAACATTTAAATAATTAATTAGACTTTTAGTTAATGTACGTCATAATTTTATTCGTATTTGTTATAATAAGCTTTTATTAACGACTAGTTGTGGCTGCGACTTTTTTTTTAATTATTTTATTTTACATACAAGCCAGCCGTTCCAAAGATTAACGGGTATAAACAGTAAATAAAAATACTATCAATAATCTAATAATTCTGGTATATGTACCTTGCAAACATACATATGCATTTAGTAAAAAGCGATTATTTTAATATCGCATACCGACACTGCAATTTTTTTAATTTGTATACATTTTAATTATCTTCTTCGTCTTATCCCCATTCCATATCAAAGGAAATCGAGTTCGGCTACCTAAATTACGTTATTTGACAAGGACACTAGTTTTTACATAGAGCATCGACTGCTATCTGACTCTCTGTATAATGGAAACTAGATTAGATCGAATTCGAATATACGAATCAGAGTTTTCTAACAATATTTTCCTTCCCCGTACGTGCACTTAGAAAATGCACTTAAGTTAGAAACTCATTTGCACATTGCGGAAATCGATCCTGAATCACCAGATTGAAAGTTCGAAGCTCTAACCATTACATTGTTTAATCATCAATATCGCTAACTAAATAATCAAAATCGTTTAATTATGCTTTTAGTCATGGACCTTGGATTTAGATACCGCTATCGCTAAAAGCTTTCGCTAATATGTTTAAACAAATGAGTTAGTATTAGTATTTTAGGTCAACTTTTTTTTATAGTATAAAACTGAGTATTTATTTTAAAGGTTATTATTTATGTACATATGAGTTAGTGGCCTTCTTCGTCCTATCCCGGTCCTTTATATTATGATGATATCTGCTGCCTAATCTAGGGGATTTGAGAAGGGCGCCAATTTCTGCACCATAATGTGATAGGTGGCAAGCCTATCGCCACTTCGGGCACATTTCAATCCCTGGCAATGTAATGCTTACTCAGAATAATCTGAAAAACATTAAAGAAGAGTTGCCCAAACTAGGAATTGATCTCCCGGGTTTAATTCCGGGCGATACAGCTACACCACAGAGGCGATTTTATTTTTTATTACAATCACTACATATTACAAAACAAAGTCACTTTTTCTGTCTATCCCTATACATTAATCTTTAAAACTACGCAACGGATTTTGATGCGGCTTTTTTAAATAGATAGAGTGATTCAAGGGGAAGGTTTTTATGTAGGTATAGCTTACCCGTGTGAAGCCGGGGCGGGTTGCTAGTAAGTATAAAGAATAAAATATAAATTAAGGTCTAGTTTAAAGTAAAAAACATCCAAGAAATCTAATAAAGATTTTCTAATAACTATTGAACGATACAATACTTTTTTTTACAAAATGACTAGTCGCCGCCATTATGAATTTCGATTACTCCCAATCTTGAAACACTCGCAAGAATAAAAGTAATCGTTTCACGTATGAAACAAGAAATGGAGCCACGCGTTTGATCAATTGTTATTATAAATTAAAATAACCGGGATTAGCGTACACGCCTAACTCAATTAACTATCCGCGAACTCGGGATCGATTCCCGACGGAGACAGGCATTTGTGTGATGAACATGATGGCTGTATTTCCGAGTCTGGGTGTTTATTAAATTTATTGTGGTATCTATACATATAATTATTTCTATAAATTAGTACCCATAATACAAGCATTTAATTTGCTTACTTTGGGGTTAAATCGATTTGTGTAATTTGTTCAGTAATATTTATCATATTTATTTATTTTATATTTGTTAGAACACACAAACATACATAAACTGGCAAAAACACTCTCCTTTGTGTTGCGCAGTCGGGTTATAAATATCGATAAGATGTCAAACACGCTGTAGATCGATTCATAATTTTCTCCGTTGCTGTATCAAAATAACCGCTTTTATAGTTTTGTGTTTCAATAAACAATATTCCTCTTCCATTTTTTCATATAAGTATACATTCATATATTTATAAATATGTTATACCCAAAGCGAGCTTAATATATGTATAGCATTCTCTACCAGCAAACGTTTGGATCATCAGAAAGAAAGAAGCAGTAAAAGTGGCTAAATAAATAAAAAACTGCGGTGTTAGAACGTGCACTATCTTCACGACACGATCGTGTCATTATGCGCGATTTGAAATGTCAAACTTAAAAAACCTAGTACAATTTTTTGAGTTTGACATTTCAAATCGCGCAAAACGACGCGATCGCGCGAACGAGCGAACTCGCGCACGAATGGTTCCGTACCCTTTATATATTTCTGATTTTAGTATTTGTATAAAAGCAACAAAAAAATTATTTTATAAATGCGAAAATAACTGTGTGTCTGGTGTCTGCCTCTTACGCTTTCATGTCTAAACCACTGAACTGATTTTGATGAAATGTGGTGGAGAGATATAATTAATTGGTCTTAAGGAATTTTTTAACCGACTACATTAAAAAGAGGGTATGTTTTACGCAATAAATAAAAATAAGTTGGAAAAAATCTGCCCTTTGAAACAGCTTATCTGTGTTATTAAAATAATTCACGCGTATGAAAAATTAGTAATAAATAAATATATGTAAAATGTGTCATTCATTATAAGACACCATCTACCTACATTAAAAGCGATACGATATAAAATTGCTTGCAATTTGTATGCAAATTTGACAAACAATTAGCACGGAGATAGTCAAAAGCTTGTTTGCATTTATAATATATCAATTTCCGTTCTTCTTAAATGAAGATTTTTATAAAATAGCAGTTATACCCGCGACCTTGTTCGCATTTTATTCATTTTATTTTATACATTTCTAAAACAAAATTCTAAAATATAGCCCAAGCTATTAATTATTACACCAGCTGTCGACCAGCAAAGTCCCGTCAAAATCGGTCCGGCCGTTTCCGAGATTAGCGGATACAAAGAGAAAGACAAACAAAAATAAAAAAAAATACTGTTTTGGTATATGTAGGTACCTTGTAGACATAAATATACATTTAGTAAACGCTTAATATGTAGATTGTAAACATATAATATATGCATTTACTTATAAGCTGTTGTTTTAATATTACATACAGACACTCCAATTTTATTTATTTGTATTAAACATGATTAAAAAAAGGGATTTTTTAAAAATATTTTTTTGTTGTCTACACTTAATATTATAAAAAATATAACTAAGAGTTCGACTCTGTACTTCCACTCTAAATATATCTAAGGGTTTCAGGGCTGAATTAATAGACTGTTAAAACATCATATCTAAAACGGGATTAAATGAACTTTAATGAGGAAAACAAACAACGAAAGCGTTATCTGGGTTAGGTACTCTTATGTGATTGAGAGGGATAAAAGCGATTGTGAAACATTACATAGATTACAACATAATATGACCATTATCGATAAGCGATTACTTTTTCCCCGTTCAGTATAAATATACGAGAATACGCCCGCGATTTTCTTCACGCGACACGTTATTAAAAAATATTCTTAGAGAATAAGTTATTTACAGGGCTTTTCTTCAAGCTTGATCTGGAATTTAATTATTTTTTTTCATTAATTATCAGTCATGAATATAAAGTCGAAGGTCTTATCTGTTCGCAATATTAAACATCTATGTTATTTTTATAGGAATATCTCATTCCTACAGGACCGGTTTGTTTTGACTTTTAACAACATAAAACTGTCAGAAAGAGAGGTTAATCGGTCTAGATGGAGTTAGCAGTATTACGTATTACGGTACAGGTCTTTGTTAGGAGTGTAATCCCTTCATGGTTTAACTACATGGTCATGACTTAGGACAATATAAGTTTGTCCCTTTATTTAATGACTATAGGGATATCAATATCTATACATCTATATAAATAAATAAAATTGGAGTGTCTGTATGTAATACTAAAATAATCGCTTTTTTTCTAAGTGCATATAATATATATTAACAAGGAACATGTACCAAAACAGCATTTTTTAGAATTTTTGTCTGTCTGTTTGTGCCCGTTAATCTCTGAAACGGCTGGACCAACTTTGACGGGGCTTTCACTGGCAGACAGCTCATGAAATAAGGAACGGGTAAGACTACTTTTGTTTCCATAAAAGTTACAGAAATTATATTAAATAAACACTGTCCATAAATGACATGGAGAGTACAATACAACCCATATTGAGATATGTTATTTTTAACTAAAATCTTTAACAAGGCCAACGTCGAAAACTACTATGACGTAAATCTGATAATATGATAACCCGTCTTGATAAATTCTCTGATTTGAACACGTTACACTTCGTAATGCACACCGTCTATCATCATGTTTACTCATTAGTAAAATTTAAACTGATTTCATAAGAACACTCTAACCTTAATTTTTCCGCAAAAGTAACCTTAGGGCCTACGCTTAATCAGTCGGACTTAGCAGGAATCCGGCGATATTGTTTTATAATGTTGAAATTTTAACTATTTCCTTTTTACGACACCGATACCGTATACGATTTTACGATACCGTATACAAAGGATAAATAGACCCTATCACTGAGACTCTGCTGACCGTCTTTTGTCACCAGGCTCTATCTCATGAACCGTGATAACTAGACCGTTGAAATTTTTGATACCGCTATAACAACAAAATATATATGAACTTAAACATGATTATAAAATGAAACATGATATTTTACTAAGTTATTTCCCGGCAATTAAAAAAGTTGTTATGCATATTTAGATTACAGTACATGGACGTACATTGAATATATATAATTCAGTTCTATTCATATAAACATATTATGACGTTGCATAAAAAATAAACTAGCTATATATTACAAGACCTAAAATATCTAAGACTTTTTTTGCAGTTTTCATAGATGATGGATATGATATGGAACCCTTCGTGCACAAGTCCAACTCGCACTTGGTAGGTTTTTATAAATCTTGAATAGATCTACAAATATATATCGCCCACAATATTAGGTCAAATGACATTATGTCAGGTGGCAAGTTCGAAGAGACATCTAATATCATGTAACATTATGTTTTTCAAACTGATTTTCCATAGAACTAGTTTCCCTACTCAGGAATGAACCCCAAGACCTTGAGTGTCAAAGTTGGACACTAACTAAGCTCAACCACAAAGGCAAAAGTTAAAAAAATTTACAATAATTAGTTAAGCTAGTTGAGTTTATTAACCAACACTATGTCATGAGAATATATGACTAACTACTACAAATATTAGAACTAGCATTTGCTAAATGGCAAAACATTATGTAGCTATAAATTATTTGTTTATGGATTAATGTTTCTGAAACATAAAATGTCATTTCTATTTAAACAATTACAAATTTGTGCCTTGTAATGTTTGAAAGAAATGACACAAAATAATATGTACATATATTAGGTATATTTATACAAACAAATTAACTCTCTGTCATAATTACTTATAGGCTTTAAGGATTAAGAAGTTTAAAAATGTTACATTTTTAAATAGTGACTCTATCAATATCAAGCTTTTGCTACAGCTTTTTCCACTTCAAAAGGCTGCATATATATGACTTACCTAAAACAGGCAGATATTCGTGTAGAAGAGTGTCATCATCTGCCATTTTCTTTTCCATTTTCCGCACCACTGGCAGGACCCATGGTTTGCCATTCTCGTCTCTGTATGCTGATGGAGAAACAAGTATTACTATCACTATATTGAAAAATAAAAAAAATATTTATAATTGAAAATTTTCAGTTTTTTCGTTTATGAGTATTTTTAAATCAGTTTATAATGATGCATTAAGGCAGAATTGGTAATACAATATTTTATTACAAAAAGACAACCTCATTGTGCAAAATAAACCTTCATACAAAAATAAAAAAATAGTATGCGAAATAATTATTAAAAAATATATAGCTATTAGGCTTTACTATTAACAAACTTAATTTATTTAGCATTTAATCTAATATATAAAGAATATACATATACTTAAATGAGTGCTTTTACATTTTTTTATATATTATTGGCAAGTGAAGAACAGATGTAATAATACTAAATACACACTTCTTTCAAACCTAAAGCGGTTAATGTGCACTTGAGACTAGAATATTAAACATAACATGTAACCTCTATAATTACAATGTTGAATAATAATGGTGATAGGACTATTCCTATTATAAAACCAAGTGAGCCATCACAAAATTTACATCTATTACAACCAATCCCCATCTAATTAACAATTTTTAATTGAGTTCAATGTTGATACTTATTAGTAACTTATTGCTAATTTAAATTAAAATAAACAAATAAAATGAAATGAGTGTGCTAAATGATTTCATAAGCAAACTAGATTAAAATTACAGATAAAAGATTTTTAAAATGTAGCCTACATTATAAAAATCTTTTATCTGTATCATGTTGATAAAAAGTAATAAAAAACATGTCATGTAATTAAGGAAAATTAACTTATTCATCATATTATATAGGTATGATCGTTAAATTTAAGTTATTGTTAATATGATAACATACATTTATGATCATAAAATATTTTTTAGATAATTAATGTGAGAATTAAATGAAAAAGCAACAGTATAAACAAACTGTGTAACATGCAGTAATTATTTTTTATTGGTTATATAATTAAGAATAATAGTATATTTATTATTACCTCCTACACTTAGATTAACTTTATTTTTAAATGTATCGTCTGTAAATAACTTTGTTAACTGAAATACTTCAATTGGTGGCCCTTGCTCAACTCCTTGGAAACGAGATCCCATTTTTGAGTTTAATACGTCAATTCCAGCCGGTAAATATTGCTCGAACTGACTTTCGAGCTATTTATATACGACGAAATTCGGTAAACTAAACAATATCGCAGATAATGTCTTGAAATAATTATTTTGCTTTCAGTATCAACACATGACCTTTACAATGTCATTCCCTTCAAAATAAAGTGACAAGTGACACTAGATTAAAAAAATCAAAATGTCTAGTGAACATTTGTATGTCAATAAATGCTGTCAAGTAAGACACAATCCACAGGCATGAAACTTAATAAATTGTGACAAAAAAAGATTAAAGAAAAGTTTAAAACAAAGTTGCCCTTAGCACTTAATGGCAATGTATCACACAAAAAAAGTATTAATCGTATACGTATGAGTTTAATTGAAATCGAGACAAGTAAACATTAAAAGCTTATACATAAATGTCTCTACACATTATAAATAAAGCCGTGTTTGTCTGTCTGTTCGCGATAAACTCAAAAACTAATATCACATTTTTTGTATGTATGTGAAACGTTTCCCAGAAATTATACAATGTAATTTCTGGGAAAGGTTTCATACATACTTACATATCTTCACGCCTTGCGATGTAGGCAGAGAGTATCAATTGCCAAATGTCACGATCCCTACATACAGCTTGGCAAAAAAGAGTAGAAAATAATAGGGGCGCCACTTAGCTGTGTATATGGCAACCCTGTCTGTTAATAATGTCTATAGTCTATGCTCTACGCTACCCGTATAGCACAATTACTTAGTTTTGATACTTGTT
>DVZL01007547.1:0-10697 GCA_018236625.1 Lasaia peninsularis
TTCTAGTTATTAGTGTATTAGTTAAGTTTATGTTGATATTTTGTAATTGTGATTTCAATTGTAATTGTGTTTTTCTCTAATTTATTTCAATTTGATTTTTGTAATATGGATTTAATATGGATTGTATTTCTGCCCGATATGACGACGGACTTGCCACCTGTCTCATCATGGGACTACTAATCATGAGTGCATATGTGCCTCTGCCACTAAAGTCACGATGGAATAACGTTTAACGCCATCTTGTGTCAAATTTTAACCAAAATTAATTTCACACTAATTATTACAGATCCCATCTAAATTAATTTTAATAGTAAAAGACCTATTTAAATACAAAAATCGTAATAATAATTGTTTAAAGGCGTAGAAACTAATTACATACAATTATTCATTTAACCTACATAATAGACCGGCGTAAACTTTTTACAATGCCGAAATGCCTCAATGAACAAAAAGAAAAACAACATAATTATGGCCTCTTAAAATACAATTTAAATAAAGAAACCTAATTAACGTAATCATATTCAGCTTCTTCAACTTTATAATACGGGTATCAAAAGCATTAGTCAAGCTTCATAGGCCAACTCCATGTGCTAGATTGTTCCACTCATAACAACAAGCGTATTGTTCTGAAAGCAGATAAATCCGGTTTCAATCCCTTTATAACTTCTTAAAGGCGGTTAGGTCCAGTATAGAACATGTGGTTTTTATTATCTTAGGCAAGTCCATGGGAGCCGTTGCTCTATGCATTCCAATCAATTAAAACTCGCTCATTATTTTGATCTATTTGTCTAGTATTTTAAATGACATAATATCACTGTTATTATCGTTCAATGACCAAATTTAAGATGGCGTCGCAATATTGGTTTAAAGTAAAAACAGTTTTCAGTAAATCTATGTAATAAAACCGTAGAAGGGCGAATTCTCTGTTTTTTATGGGATATGACAGTGAATAAGCACTTGACACCAT
The DNA here is from genome assembly GCA_018236625.1 of Lasaia peninsularis. Lineage (NCBI taxonomy): Eukaryota > Metazoa > Arthropoda > Insecta > Lepidoptera > Riodinidae > Lasaia > Lasaia peninsularis. The sequence continues at coordinate 968 of DVZL01007547.1, forward strand.
AGATGTTATAGGTGCGTCACCGTCAGTGGACGAGTTGTTAGGCCGTATTTGCAAGTCTATCGGCTACACTACCCTCCGTCCGTCCGTAAGATACAAGCTTTGTGGAAGGCTTAGGCTTAGGAATAGCCATATAGAATGATGCTATTTGTTGTTTTTTTTCTGAATAGAACATTTCCAGACAGTATTGTTTTTTTATATAGAAATACTAAGTTTTAGTTGGTGGCCTACCTACCTATTTGACATGACATGGATAGCCTACGCGGACGGAGTCGTGAGCAACAGCTAATTGGTAAAAATTCCCGGGCACATTTCCCGTGTTTGTATTCAGAAAATGTACTAAAGTTAGAAAAAAATATTGGTCCATGGTGAGGTTTGAATTATTACCACAATGAAAATCCGAAGCGCGTACCACTAGGCCACCGAGACCTCTGTAATATTCGTGTTAGTTTTATCCCATTTCTTTCAGTTTATCTGAAAAACATTACGTTCTCTGGGATTGGATTAGAATTACCACCTGTCACATCATGGGACCTAAAATCGTCGGTCAATGTTGGGTGCATATGTGGCTACCCAGTGGCGTAACTACAGGTGGTAAGTCGGCAAAATGCCACGGGCCCCTATCCGAAAGGGGCCCCCAATCAGAGCAGAATTCAAACTCCCAATATTTTATTACACATTTAGTAAAAAAGTACTTAGTTCCTTCCTATAAATTTGCCACGGGCCCCGAACGTTATAGTTACGCCACTATAATGTCCTTCCTTCGGGAATATGGCGTGATACTATTCAGTGAATCTGGAGGACGGCAGTAATTAAAATAAATAATTTACCAATTTACCAAGCTTTAGATAATTGACCAACACCCACACTGAAATTATTCAATTTTGTACTTCTATCAATATACGATTAATTTACCTAGCTGCAAATAAGTGAGTCACCTCTTTAATGCTATTAGGGTTCTTTGTACCTTCACGCCTGTTATTCTCGAAGAGGTAGGCAGAGGTATGCTAGGATATCCACGATTCGTAAGTCCAGTAGATGTACCTACTAGCCAAGGTATTAGGGCTCATGATGCAAGCCTATCGCCACTTCGGGCAAATTCCAATCTCGGGCAACGTAATGCTTACTCAGAATAATCTGAAAAACATTTAAGAAAAGTTGTCCCACCTGGGAATTGAATATGCGGCTAACTGTCTTAACAGATGACAGATGTACCGTTTCCAAAAGGACTCAATTGCCATTAAATTTATGTGTCCACCATGAGCTACCAAACACAGAACCTATTTCTTATTAAATCTTTTCATAATTGTCGAAATTATCGCGTAACATACATACAAAAGGTACCGGTCAAGCACCGTATTGTACCTATCTACACTAAAATTACAAAGATGAAAGATTTGATTGTTTGGTTGTATTGAATAGGCTCCGAAACTACTGGATCGATTTAAAAATTTATTTTACTATAATAGAAGCCGACATCTTCCCTTATGAACATAGGCTAATTTTAATGCGTGAAAAAGCTTTGTTTCTACGGAAAAACGCCTAAACGGTAATAGGTGTGCCACCGAACCGATTGGGTTGAAATTTTATATGGATTACATTGGTATACATATATACCAATTTTCATAATTATTAGTCCAGTAGTTTTTGAGTTCATCGATAATATATAGACAAACATTTTTTTTATTGATATATATTTCGATGCCGTTCTAGATGATTTAATTGGACCCGGTGGGTTACATCTATTGGCCGGATCGGGTCGTTCGTTGTATAGGAGTTTTAAATATTTAATATATGTTTTAGTGCTATATCTTATAGCGGCAATAAGAAGACATCATCTGTGAAATTTTCAACTGTTTATCACGGTTAATGAAGTAGTTACCTGGTTATGGTGATAGACAGACAGGCAGACAGATAGACGGACAGACAGACAAACGGGTCTTCGTTCTTCGGTTTTAGTTAAATCGGCTTTTATCAATATCATCAGTTTTTCATCATCAGCGTTAATCGGCAATCATAGTAATTAGTCGTATTTTGTTGGGCTTTCATCTGTAGGCATACTCAGGCAGGGTTTTTTTTTAATTAAGCCCCAAAGAGAGTGAAATTGTTGATCAAAAATTGTATAAAATAAATAACTACTAGAATGGAAGTGCGAATAATAATAATTTACTATAATATATATTATTGACATCACAAAATAAAAGTCCCTGGTTAACCGAGCTTTGCTCGGTATTTGGTTAGTACATCACATTTTTTTTGAAATAAAATTGTATTTGACATAATTTACTTTGTTCTTCTTGTTTCTGTAGGCTGTGGTCTAGGGCCTCCAGGAATAGTTTTCTCACAAAAAGAAGGAACTCAAAAAAAAGAAAAATAAAAATCGATCGGACTGGGATTTGAACCCGGGATTCTTCGTATTAAGGCGCCCGATTTCCCAACTTAGCTATACTAATCTAACAAAACTTTGCGAAATTTAGCTTTGTATTGTAATGATAAAGGTTTTTATTCCACGAAAACACGATTAATAAGAAAAACCTGAAAATAAAACCTAGCTAGATCGATTTATCGCTTCCGAAACCCCCTATAATTTCAAGAAAATCGTTAGAGCCGTTTTCGAAATCGCTGATATATACAAGAATTACTCGTTTAAAGATATTTTTAAAATATAGTCACGCCTGTATTCCCGAATGAATAGGCAGATACTTGCATGCACTTACGATTAGCCGATAATATTGTCCCAGGTTGTAATAGGTGCTCATCGTCATATTAGACACAAATAAAATCGCAGGTGAAAAAACTCATGAAACACGTGTTCTAACCTTAATCGAACCTTGGACCTCGTGCGTTAAAGCCGGACACCGACTATTAGGTATACATTTTTCTTTCAGGTCTCTTATATAAACGTATTATTTAATATGATAAAGAAAACGGAAGCAAATGAAGTTCAAGTTGAAAATTTCACACAGTTCCAAACCATATTTCAAGAGGGCACTGAAACACCAGAATTATTTCACTGGCAAGATTATTGCGTGCTCGCTGCAATGCTCATCATATCCTGTGGTATCGGCGTATTTTATGGATATTTTGGAGAAAAACAAACGACTGGGGATGACTTCCTCCTCGGGGGCTCCTCGATGGGAACCTTCCCTATGGCCTTGAGCTTAGGTGCCAGGTTTGTTTAGATTATTCTACTAATATAAACGCAAAAGTTCTATCAATGAATGTATAGATGTTTGTTACCCTTTCAAAAAAGTACTGGACGGATTTTGATGAAACTTTATAGTAAGATGGCTTATACATAATAATAACACATAGGCTACTTTTTAACCAACTGTATTAGGGTCTTTTTTGTCTCATCTATTTGTTCCCGCTAATCTCTGAAACAGCTGAACCGATTGTGATGGGAATTTCACTGGCAGACAGTTGATGTAATAAAGAGTAGTTTAGGCTATTTTTATTAAGTTACATTGAAACACGGACGAAGTCGCGAGCACAGCTAGTAGACAATAGATTCGGAATGAAACCCTTCATCTGATTCGCAATAAGTCGGTTATTGCGAATCAGATGAAGAGTAAAAAACATTATGTTTTTTGTGGGTTGGGTTCCTATTACGTAGCATGGTCCATGGTCCATTACTATACCTTTGGGGCTACGAAATTTCCGAAGCATACGTAGCAACTACTACGTCGCGTGTCTCAACCAACAAGGTTTGCCTAACCTTGATTGATGTTTTTTTTGGTTTAGAGACACCAGAAATACATCATCTGTGAAAATTGCACTGTCTAAGACAGACTGTCTAAACAGTTATGTATAGGAACAGTGAGTGATGAATAGTACAGTGACAGTGGGTAGACTGTCACTGTACTATACATAACTCACTATTATGTATAGTATATGGACAGACAAACGGAGAGCGGAGTCTTAGGATACCGTTTTCATCCTTTGGACAATCGTAAAAAGATCTTGAAATCGGGACATGACATGAGATGAATTAACGTTATCAATGGTAGTGGCACCAATGAGCCCGTGTCATTGTGGTCCTCGATATTTTTTTTTTTGTTTTTTTTTGCAGTTTTATAACAGCGATAGAACTTCTTGGTAATCCAGCAGAGATGTATATGGCCGGTGCTCAGTTTTGGATGATATGTATTGCCTTCGTGCTCGTCATACCTGTCACCAGTAAACTGTATCTTCCCGTCTTCATGAGGCTTCGCTTGACGTCATGCTATGAATATTTGGTATATGATTTTATAATTTATTTATTTTAACATAAACAAATTACCAGCGTCAGTAATTTTCATACGGATACGACTTAGGAACCAAGTTTTCAAACTTCAAGTAAAGATACTCTTTCCTAAAAAGTCGGCAAGGCATCTGTGATACTCCTGGTATTGCGGGTGTTCGTGGGCGGCGGTGATCACTAACCATCAGGTGACCCACTTGCCCATTTGCCTCCTCTTACATAAAAAAATTAGCTACGCTCACGACTTCGTCCTTTTTATTCATTTTTATACCTACGTTTCTACAATTAAAGTAGACTAAGTTACTATATCTAGAAGTGAGATTAGCGGGAACAAACAGACGGGCAGACAAAATTTTTTTTTAATATTTTGGTATATGTACCGTACATACATAATATACATGTAGCTATAAGCGTTTCTTTTAATATTACAAACACTTCAATTTTATTTATTTGTATAGATAAAAATATCATCGGCTAGTTTTGGATGCACATGTACCTCTGCTTACCCTTTCGGAGATATAGGCGTTGTAAGAAAAAAAGAAAAGAAGGGAAAAGCGCAAACATCACATCATATACATTATATTACCAGGATGATTGAGCTTTGCTCGGTGTTTTACTGATGAAATATGAATAATCAGTAACCAGATAACCACTGTTATTTTTCAATAATAATTAATAAAAATATCCAAGCAACAATTATCAGGGAACCACTGTTATTTTTCAATATTTAATAAAATTATCTTAGCCACCAAACTCTAATAAGCCTATCTCTAATTGTAGATATCGGCCATAAAAGGACATAGACGGCACAGTTCTCTGCCACCAGCGGTTATATTGGAAGTGACCCAGTTAACCTATAGGCACTCGCCTTTTATGAGCAGCTTGGTAGGAAGGCAGACGGTCTAATCTACACAGAGGACCAGGACCAACACGGGGGATAAAAAAATCTAGTAATAGATTATTATCTATACAAATAAATAAAAGTGGTGTGTGTGTTCGTAGTAGATATTAAAATAATCGCTTTATACAAAATGCACATGTATCTGTACACTATACATAGACAATTTTTTATTCTAATTGTATTCTGTCTCTGGGACGTCTGGACCGGTTTTGACGGGACTTTTACTAGCAGACAGCTGATTTAAAAGGGTGTAACTTAACTTTTATTTTAGAATTACATAAATGAATTAAATTATTAAAAACGCGGACAAATTTCGGGCACAGATAGTACAGAATGTAATTTGTTTCAGGAAGTGCGATTTTGCAAAGGAGTTCGCGTATACGCTAGCGTTTTATATATGTTGCAAATGATCCTATACACAGCTGTGGCGGTGTACGCGCCGGCACTCGCATTATCCGATGGTAACTATACATAAAATATTCATAATACACACCAATGAAATCATCGTCCTTGCATTTTTAATATTACATCATAATTAGAAATCTGACACATGAATCATTAGTTAAAATAATAAATAGTTTTGTAAGAACATATTGAAACAAAGATTTGATTGAGCAAAATCAAACGCAAACAAGCGGATCGCTTTCCTGATTTTATGTCTCATATTCACATAATTTGCATGAATGGGCTTTACACATGGGCTTTACAGGTCATTTAATAAAGTTAACTTTTGACTAAGACTTAACTTTGAAATTATCGTTAAAAATATTAACAGGCATGTTAACTTCCGTTAAATATCCTCAAGTTCATTAAATCTTTACATTAGTATCTACAAGCACTGTACGTTCATGATTTATAATTTATACATTTATTTTTTACACACAAGTATGCACGTTTATTTTTGCCCTGCTAACTTTTTTTTAACCTAAAAAAGGTTTTATAAGTAGATCATTAACCCGTTAATCTCTGAAACGGCTGTACCGATTTTGACAGACATTGGCAGACAGTTGATGTAATAAGTAATTTTATTTTAAAATTTTAGTTTTAAAAATCGCGGGTACAGCTAATTATGAATAAACTGCGTCCATTTTTTCTCTCAATCCCGCCAAAACTTACTAACAATTTTACAATAAAATAAATGACAAAAATGTTTTACAGATTAAAAATGACGTTCCGAAATAATCTTAACCTGCAATTATTTTGTAATTAATACGTAACATCAACAACGAAACCAGAGCAAATGAAAAAAATACTGTTATCTCAAATGTATCTGAAGTAAACAGATCTATAGAACATCTAACGCAGAGAATAATTAGTATTTAGCAATTTAGTAAACTAATAGCCATAAATCGAGTTGAAATCTCGTGATTATCCAACTAAATTGGCTATACAAAGTTTTGACTTAAGTTGTATTTCGGAATGTGCCGCTTTTGAGTTCACCTTCACTTCGCAAGATTGACCCAAACATGTTTACATTACGTAAAAGTGATTAAAATTTAACACTACGTTTGGGATGGGTTCACTCACGATTATTAAAATATTTTTATTACACATCAATTAATGCATAAACTAAAACTTTTGAACTCTGACCCTCACACATAGATTGCTTGTTGTATCAGTTTATTAATGAGCATTCATACGACTATTAGTAAAATTAAAAAAAAATGCTAAATAGCCAAGGGAAATAAAGAAGCCAAAAAAGTGTTATATTATTATTTTTTATTTCAAGGACAAAATTTGACCTATGAAATTGAAGTTTGAGGTACTGGAGACAACGTTCTGTCTTAAATATGTAGTATAATATAAATACGTAGTAACTCTTTTTAAACTGACACACCTCTCCTTATTCCTGTTTATCATTTATGGTGTAAGTAATAGCTGGCCCCATAAAAATGAGATAATACAAAATATACATTTCCTGAGCTCTGCCTACCTCTTTATGCGTAACTATTTTTTATTATTTGAAAGAATAGGCAATATGTACGTGATCATTGTCAACGTCACTGTGACGTGACGTCGCAAATAAGCGTGCTAAATTACTAAATTATAAAATTAATTGAAGTGTTGTTAAAAAAATAAAAAGAACATGCACATTCCGTATTCAATAAAAACTCTTACTAACTTAGATTCAAAGAAACGTTTAATAATTTTTTTTACAATATCAATCAATTGAGAAGCTTATAATTACCGACACAACGTTTAGATAAAATTAAAGGCACATATTACGAGAAAATTGTATACGTTTACTACGCTATTAGATTAACAATGGCTTACAAAACAGAAGCCGAAAATCTATAGACGGTATTCAAATCACGCTTCACGTAATACATTTTTGTGGGTCATACTATTCATACGGCACTTTGCCAGGGCTCCTATTCTGGTGTGAATGGTATATTACGGTTGGTAATTATGGGGAAATAAAATTTACTACCGATTCTATTAATTTTGACGCTCACTGGTACATCTAATATACGACTTATCGTTATATACTTTGTTGATGAGTATTAATTAAATAAGCGTTGATTGGCTTTGGGTTTGTACATAATATATAATATCTTCACGCCAGGTTCCTTGCGGGATACACAAATCTTAAGAGTGTAAAGTATAACGATTGCCTCCTTGCGTAACTTCCTACACATTCATAACTCTCTCCGTACGAACACTGTTTTGAGACTTTTGACTTCATCTTCGGATAATACGCGGGTAATTTGGTCATGAAGTCTACCCTAGGTCTCGCCGGGTAGCGATAGTCCTCCACATTCGCATTGTATAGATTTTGTCAATCTTCCTTCTTTCTTTCTTTCACATGAACCCTATGCCCTTATTGAGTATGCCCTTTCTCATTTTATGCTGACTCGTTACTTCACAATTTTACGGAGCGCACGCATTTCGGCTAAACTCATTTCAATTCATTTAAAAGAGACAAACAACGCTGTGTCCGGTCAGATTAGTTTATACGCTACATTTCTAAAGACGTTTAACCTATACCTCGGTATATATCGATTAAAAATCGCTCAAAGTATTATATTCTCACTGATTTTACGACTGATATGTCCTATCTCTTGTTTTTATTTCAATGGAAAATATATCATACACGACCTAAATAATAATCATTCTCAAAAGGTCGGCAACGCATCTGTGGTATTTCTTTCTGGTGTTGCGGGTGTTAGTGGACGGTGATCACTCACCATCAGGTATACCACCACCACCCGTACCACTTGACCGTTTGCCTCCTCTTCCATAAAAAAAATTAGACTTGCATTAGAAACAACAGCACTATATGTCTAGCTTTTTGCTGAAGGTCAAATTGTGCCCCTGATTTGTGGTTAGTATTATAGGAAGGCAAAAAGCAGATAGGTGGTAATAAATATACGTAGATCCAAGATGTTAATGGCGTGTTTTCAAACTAAAGTTTGCATTAGTTTAGTCGCTACCCTAACCCTTCACATTGGGACGGGACAATGACGAGTGCTGGCTTTATAGTATCAGATAATTATAATATGTTCTAAGGTGATAGTATTGTGAACAAGTCTTCGAAAAAAAACTCTACCCATGCAGACTATTTGCAATAGTGAAATAATACAATACAAATATTTCTATAATAACATTCTGATCAAATTATCTAAACATTTCAATAATACTTGTATCTAGTAATCTAAATATATCAATTATATTTTAATACAGTAATCTAAATATTCAACCACATTTAATACTTTTATCTAAATATTTAAATAATATCTACTTAATCAAATAATTGAAATATCAATCCATAATTTTAATCCAGTGATCTAAATATTTCAATAATATTTTATTCCAGTAATATATAAGTTATACTGAAGAAAGCCGACAAATCTATGTTGTAAGAGGACAATCAACGTTACGGTGTTCCTTTACTGTGAATTCATTATATAATTTTATTATGACATAAAAGTAACATTATAGAGAACATTAAAATGTTTTAGACCAACGTATGACAGTGAGTTGCCTAATGTATTAATAATGGATGGCTTCGTATTCGTAAAATTAATCTATCGAACTGAGTTATTAACGGACACGCTAAGCCCTTAGGGCTAGAAACTTAAAAATTCTCACAAGCATTAATTTTATAACGTTGGCATCCACTGTGAAAGGATTTTTCAAAATTCATCCCATAGGGAGGTGGAATTGGGCTTAAAACTAAATAACTACTATAAGCGAGGGAAGTCGCGGACAACAATTCGTCTATATAAATGAAAAAATTGGATTACTTACACTATTTTTACCTATTTTAATTACAAAAGATAGATATATATCTATACATACATAATAAAACTGTAATATATACGTCTTAATAAAAATTCGTCAAGTGCAAGTTGAACTCGCGCACTAAGGGTTCTGTAACATTATCTATAAAAACGTCAAAAAATCAAGTTTTTTGTATGGGAACAGCCTTTATATATTTATTGTTATAGCGGCAACAGAAATACATCATCTGTGAAATAATTTTCAAATGTCTAACTACAATAAATAATAAATAACAAATATTACTGGACAAATTACACAAATTGATCTAACCCCAAAGTAAGCAAATTATATGCTTGTGTTATGGG
>DVZL01007548.1:0-10696 GCA_018236625.1 Lasaia peninsularis
AAATTTCATTCACTAAAAAACTGTTTTTTTGGTTTGTGTCTTTATATTACTGAGTGCGGTATATAGCTATAACTCAAATTGTGATATAGTTATAAATAGCTGTCCCCACTACTTCGTCCGCGTTTTTATTTAATTACATGTATTTTATTTCACATACTTCTAAAACTACTAGGCTATTTTATTTTAACAGCTGTCTATCATTGAGTCTGTGTATACGTTCAGAAAGAAATTAAATAGGTCCAGCCATTTCAGAGATTAACGAGTACAACGGACAGACAGACAGACAGAGAGACAGACAAACAAAAATTCTACAAAACGTTGCTTTAGTATATTTAGGTACATTGTTAATATGCATTTTGTAAAAAGTGGAAATTTTAATATTACACACAGACACCCCAATTTTATCTATTTGTATAGATATTGGTATTAAATTCCGATTCACAAGCTACAAAATTATGCAACTTTGTTAATAATTATAAATTATTTAATCAAAACAGCTCATTAGCAAGTGGATATCGCCATCAACGGGCCGGATACCAAGCGTTCTAATTAAAATTTATGGGGGATGATTCGCCTCGTATGGTATTACTGTGTAGCCGTTATGAGCTTGTAATAACCAGCCGTTTTAATCCTCCCTTTAGCGAACACGAGCTAATGCGTCACTGGACTTTCCTATATAAATAATAATTTACCTATGTGCCATTTTTAGGGTTCTGTAACTAAGGGCCATCATTGGAACTCTATATTTACAACACCGATGTCCGCCGATAGACAGTTGAAATGAATAAAAAATTAGTTCAATCAAATATATGGACTAACTAAGGGATCAAGTCAAAGTTCTTGTAAACAGTGATTTTAAAAGCTGAGGACACAAAATGTTATTTATACCAGTTAGAAATGATTTAACGAGAAAGTTCTCGAAATTCACAATCATAATTTAAATAATGATCATGTTATTTAAATAATCCGTTAAGTGCGAGTCGGAGTCACGCACTAAGGACTCCGTACTATTATTTACAAAATTGACAAAAAAAATAATGTTTGTTATATGGGAGCAGCCTTTATATATTTATTTTATTCTGTTTTTAGTATTTGTTGTTATGGCGATTTTAAATGTCTAGTTATCTATAAAACGGCAAAAAAACACATTTCTTATATCGGAGCAGCCTTTATATATATTTTTTTCAGTATTTGTTGTTAAAGCGGAAACAAAAATACGTCATTTGCAAAAAATAATTTTTTTAGCTATTGCTTTTAGTTTATTATTAGATAATTTTTACAGCCTGGTGACAGACAGACGGACAGCGAAGTCTTAGTAATAGGGTTCCGTTTTTTAACCTTTTAAAAAAAGAAACATAAAAATAGCTGCGATGTGGGAACCCAGAATCTTTAATCGTCATTTCCTTTACGCCAAAAAATTACTTTTTTGAATTGTGCCCTTATATTACTGAGGGTGCGATATATACCTCTGCCTTCCGCTTCGGGAATACGAGCGTAACTATATTCATTTTATTTTTATCTACTTATTTATCCAAAGACAATAATTTATCTATGCTATCACTTAGTGATAAGTGTTATTCAATTCATTAATATCGAGTGTTATCACCAATTTAATGTCATCATCGATTTCACAGATAAAACATTGAAAACTTATAAATATCCTGCACAGAGTCTATCAATTACTTACCAATGAATATTTATGGGTCGCATGTAAGCTTATTTGATCTGTGTTTTTTTGCTTTATTATTTATGGGCCTAGATTAATATGGCTCGAGTTATCTAGTTTTTAATGGTAACAAGGGAATTATGGGTCATTTTGTATGAACTTCAAGAGCCCACCTACGGGAATGATGAATCAAATTATAGCCCACCCGTACCTTTGGATTTGTGTCGACAAGATAAAGGCTCTTCATACTGCATAATAAACTTGAAGCATTTAATGAATACTACTCTCACTAATGAATTTTATTCTTAAAATTTATCATAAAATAAATAAACTAGCTTTCCACCTTCGGCTTTGCCCGAATAGATAACTTTCAAAGGGCATATTTTTTCCGACTTATAATAATTATTGCGTAAAAACATAGCTTCTTTTTAATCTAGTCAGTTAAAAATTAGCCTATTTACTAGTCTCATGTATGAGCTATCTTACTGTAAAGTTTCATCCAAATCCGTCAAGTAGTTTTCTCGGAAAGAGTTACAAACATACATCCATCCGTACAAATTTTCGCTTTTACAATATAAGTAGGATTATTGCCTCTATGGCCGAGCATACACGGTGTCAGACTTTAAAGCACGGGGTCTTGTGTTCGATTTCGATCTAAAAAACATATAACACCTGTCACATCATATGACCTAATATCGTCGGCTAATCGTGGGTGCATATGTACTTCTGCCTATCCGTGAGGGATATGGGCGTGACGGTATTTATGTATTTTAAGAAATATGTTTATGTCAATTCGTAAAAAAAAGTAACCTTCATGTCTATTATCCTCGAAGGAGTAGGCAGAGGTGTGCTAGTAGATATATATACGACTCGTGAGTCCAGTAGATATACTAACCATTACATTAGCGAACACCCATTAGCCAAGGTACTAGGGCCTATGATGTGATAGATGGCAAGCCTATCGACAATTCGGGCACATCCCAATCCCAGGCAATGTAATGCTTACTCAGAATAATCGGAACAACATTTAAAAAAGTTGCCCGACCTGGGAATTGAACCCGGGACCTTACATTGCTCTTAACAGGCTACAGTCGTACCGTCACACCACAGATAAGGATAACCTAAAAAAATTAATAACTCGAACAAATTTCTAATCTGAACATATCTGTTCCCGCCCATTTTTATGAAGTGTCGCTTAAAACACACCCTGTATTTTATTTCCGAGGGTAATACTTTTTGACATGCGAGATTTAACTTTCCAACCTAAACGATCAAAGCGATGTGCTTTAATTTTAACTACTCGATTATTTGAAATATTAAACCTCTCCACACGAGTTTATTTGCAATTTAAAAAATATCATCATGCTTACATCACCGAAGGGGTTAGCAGAGCTACATACTTATATAATCAGGATTAGCTGATAATATGAGGTCTCAAGATATGAAAGGTGGCAAGTACGTCACCATATCAAATATAATCCCTGGTAACGTTTTTTTTTTTTCAAATAAATTGAAAAAACTGATAGAACAAGCTGATTCTACCCGGGAATTGAACCCAGGCCCTTGTGGGTCTAACTCTGACACCGACTATGCTCGACCAAAAAGACGATATTTGCCTATTGTAATACTTAAAATATTATCAGAAAGAGAAAAGGATTTTACTAGTTACGAGATTTTATTAGAAATAACAGGGATAATCTGCCTAAATATTTATTGAGCGCTTCTCAGCCGAAATGTTAGCGTACACACCTCAAATCACCGATTTTTATCAAGGTCCATGTTCAATTCTCGACGGAATAGCTTTTTGTGTGACGAATAAAGTTGTCTGACTTTTTTCGGACCAGGGTAAATTTATTCTTGTATCCGTTTTAAGTATTTCTATCTATTTTTTTAATTAACACCATAGCGCGTATCAATAATTAACTTACTATGAGGTCGATCAATTTGTTTTATTGGTCCAGATATTAAATATTGTTTTTAATAATTACGAAAAAAAAACGTAATATGAATCAACTTTATGAATATTTTGACATTTCTTGTATAAAACTTTTAAATTTAGGCAAAAATATCTATTTGCTTATTCAATAATTAACTATCACAGTTCGTGAGATGCAATTTGATGACAGACAGACAGACGGATTTCGTATTCTTAGTAAAACTTAATAAATAGTTAGTTTTGACCTTGTGAATGCGGGGTTCTAAAAAGTGAAACTCTTTAAAAAAATAATTCTACACTTGAATGAAAGTCCTTTACAAAATGTTGTGACTGATATCTTATTAATACGTCAAGGAAAATGTTTCTTTTGTAGCTTTAACTCCTTAATTTATATTGTATTGCTTTATTACAAAAAGTCACGCTCTAACAAAATATGAGATTTCATTATTATATTTAGTGTAATAATCAAACGATTTATTGTAGGAAAGTATGTCAATGTGGTTTTATATTTAATTAGCAATCCGTCCCGGCTTCGTACGGGTATACTATACTTGTTATATACATAAAAACCTTTCTCTTGAATCACTCTATCTATTATAAAAACCGCATCAAAATCCGTTGCTTAGTTTTAAAGATTTAAGCATACAAAGGGACAGACACAGAAAGTGACTTTGTTCATTATGTAGTGAAGTTTGTTGGAGGCATTTTAAGGCAAAAATGGAACTTTTTTCAATTTCGACAATATATAACCTACTCGCTTTTGCTAATGACTTTTTTCGCGTTATATTCATGGTAACACTGTTCCACTTTTCCGATTTAGAACATAGAAGATAACTCAGGACAGAATATTATTATAATACACTATTTTTTTTTATATATATTTTCATTTAAAGATAGAACGTAAATGGGTTAACTCCCTAAAGAAAGAGAAAAAAGTAGCTATGTCACTGTTCATTCTTTTCACTATCTCCACTTAAAAAATTAAGTCAATTTGTTGCTCAATTTTGCTGTGAAAGACAGACAAGCAGACACACACACATACTCATACACAGTTTACCATTTATATCATTAGGATGGATATAGGCATGATCTGTATACTTAAAATGAATTAAAACATATTTTAAAAAATACACCTATACGTAGGTATATGCATATCTTCATACCAATATCCCTGTGCGGTGGGCAGTGGCAAAGTCTTATTATTTCTACGTATGATTAACCTCACAGTAATCAAATAAAACGGTTGTATGACTGTTATCTAATTTGATCAATGCAAAGAAATTGATACGTAGATATACCCTATATTTTTCATCGTTGGTGCTTGGTGAAACTTCCATATAATCATATTTTAAACGAAAAAAACACATGTAGTACTTTTTCACATATTACTTATAATTGGAATTTATTGATAGTTACTTAAGTGTTTGTCCTGTTGATGTATAAAGCAGGTAGGCAAAGGTAGGAAGAGGTACTTATGCACCCACGATTAGCCAAAAATATGAAGTCCCCATGTTTCCTCACGATGTTTACCTTCACTGTAAGAGCACTCAGAAAAAATTAGAAAAACTCATTGGCACAAGTAGATGGTTCTAACCTGGACTACCAGGTCACCGCCACCACCAGGTGACAGATAGGCAGAGTGACAGATTCTTAACTCTTTCTCTACGGAATCCTAAAACATGGCATCTGATTTGAAGGCCAGCTATAAACTTTGGATATGGCGTATTATCTTGCAGATATAAGCCATACAAAACCCATATTGATCGAATGTTATACTGCTGCAAGTTGCAAACTGAAATTTATGAACGCGCAGTAAGTAAGAGCTCTTCGAAAGTGGTTGCCTCACTTGGGCGCGCTTTGTTTATTGCCGGGCTTCGCTTCTGAAACATCTTGCTTATGAATATTGATAACAAAGTTGCTTTTCCCCTCAACTTTTTAAACGAGAGATGTTTAACGTTCAAGTTGCTTTGGAAAATATTTTGCGAAGAAACAATATCTTCACGCCAAATATCTTGCGCAGTAGGGAGAGAGTACCAAGTGTCATGACATGAAATGAAATGAAACGAAACGAAACAAAACGAAACGTAACGAAATGAAATGAAAATTATTTATTTGACGATTATGTGTGCTTAAAAGTTGTTACAAAAAAACAATAATTATTAATTATACCAACATATTCTACCACAATGTACATTGTATATACACATCGTACAAATATCTTAACACATAATGTATATACGTTTATTTATTAACTACTAGCTGTCCGCCCACGGCTTCGCCCGCGTGAATTATTTTAATAATATGGACAACTTTCAAAGGGCAGACATTTTTCCGACTTATATTACTAATCGCGTAAAAACTTACCCTCTTTTTAATGTAGTCGGTTAAAAAGTAGCCCATGTCCTTTCTCAATGTCTACTCTATATCTGTACAAAATTTCATTAAAATCGGTTCAGTGGCTTAGGCGTGAAAGCGTAACATACAGACAGACAGACAGAGTTACTTTCGCATTTATAATATTAGTACGGATATATTATATACTAGTTATAAAAACATTAATTTACACACGACTTACTTTAACCCTGTCTACCACAAATTAGTAACTACCACGGATCTTACATGCGTAGCTTTCTATACTTTCGCCACAAGCTTGTTTCGGAGCCATTTGACACCGAGGCTGGTGGGTTCCACACGAGCGATTTGGTCGTGGAATGTCAACCAAGGTCTCCCCGGATAAATAAATTCATCCACATTCGCATTGTATATCTGTTTTGTCAATCTTACATCATTCATTTTTCCACATGACCGAGCTTACTTTACTGATTATTAATTTACCGTCCTACTAATATTATAAACGCGAAAGATTGTAAGTATTAATGGACGTATATGTATGGATTTTTGTTATTTTCCACGGAAAACTACTAAACGAATTTGGATGAAACTTTACAGTAAGATAGCTTATAGATAAGAATAGCCTATACTACTTTTTCCGCAACTGGTTTAAAAAATAGTATGTTTTTACGCAATAGGTAATATATGTACAAAAAATGATTGTTTTCTTTCAATTTTATGTATGTTATTAAAATTATTCACACAGGCGAAGCCTTTTAATGCTTTAAGCCATTACGTAAGACTTTGATATAATATATCGCCTTGATATAATATATATAGATTATGTGGTTAAATAGAGTAGGCGTCCGAATTTGACGCACGGGGTCACAGGTCATATAATGGGACCTAATATAGTTTGCCAACCGTGGGTGCATATGTACCTCTGCTTACCCCGTCGATCATATGGGCATGATGATATGTTAAACTATTCATTACTAGCTGTCCGCCCGTGGCTTCGCCCGCGTGAATTATTTTAATAACACAGACAACTTTCAAAGGGCAGACATTTCTCCGACTTATAATACTAATCGCGTCAAAACATACCCTCTTTTTAATGTAGGTTAAAAAGTATCTCTGTACAAAATTTCATCAAAATCGGTTCAGTGGTTTAGGCGTGAAAGCATAACATACAGACCGACAGACAGAGTTACTTTCGCATTTATAATATTAGTACGGTTATGGATTACTGGATATGGTACTCCAGGACCATATACATTTATGACCGCTTTAGAGAATCCCTAAGGTAAAGGTTTTATTTGTTTAGCCCTTACAAAACCGCCAATTATGTAAATTTATATGGCAACACAAGTTTGCATGCAAGCTGCAACTAATATGTACACAGAAGCATTGTAAACTTGGTTTTGATACTTTGAGCCAACAGTGTTTCAATATTATACCAATATTTCAAGTAGTAAATTATGCAAACATTTGTATTAATCAAATGCTTATATTTTTTATTAATTATTAAAAGGTTTTATTTAATTTGCATTGTATGTATGTATGATATCTTCACCCGATTAAGCTGACATTTTGTACACACATTTAGTTTGGATGACAATGCACGATAAAGTACATGACATCATTCTAAATCCAATACGGCGGACCAACCAAGATGACGGAATAGTTGTATCTAAAGCACTTCTACAATATGGGTATCAAATGAAAGGACTCACTGAGAGAAACTCGAAAAATAATAAAAGCTTTTTCTAAAAAGTTTTTTCTTTGCTTTTAATTAATTTTTTATTTAACTGCAAATAAAAAAAATGTGTCTAATAGGTTATTAGTTCAGTTGGTGATTTGACTGCAAGCAATGTAATACGGTGTTTAATTTATATTAAGACTAACTGTACTTGGCGTGCGTTGCTACGCCAACAACGCCAGTGCCATCTGGTGGCGAGTGACATCGATTAGCTTATCATACAAACCTTCGCGGTCAAAAAAAACATATAACTAATTTCCATAATAATCCGTTCAGTAGTTTTTGAGTTTCATCGATGACATACAGACCAACATTCATTTTTATATACCAAATGGGTAAAAAACACTCCGATGTCCGTCTTGTACTTTGTCCGTTGTATTTATGTCTGGTGATTCGGTTAAGAAATATTATTAACAGAAATGTTGAAACATAAAATAGATCAAATGTATAGAAAGTGGAAAGAAATTGATAAATTTTGGTGACTTTTTGTTCATTTAAAGTACACAACTGAAATATACATAAAGGAGTTAGTGTATCGTGTATTTTGTCACCGCATTTTTTTAGAGTTATGTACTCAAAAGGCAATTTTATTGATTATATTACTGAGACTCCGCTTTCCATCTATTTATCTGTATGTCACCATGCTGTCTCATGAAACAGGATAGATGGAAAGTTCAAATTTGTACAAATTATTTATTTAACGAAAAATAATTATATACGAGTACAGGGCGCTCCCACATAACAAACGTGTTTTTTTATAAATATTAATACGAATCCCTTCATGCGCGATTCCGACTCGCACTTGGCTGGTTTTATTACAATATTGTGGATGACTGACGGAGGTCCAACCTCCTACTAGGAAGAGAAATAGCCTACGGCTATGTGTTTGAATCCCGGATGGGTCTCATCCAGCGGCTCTTTGTCAATCTAGCTCTGACGCGCTGATGAGTTTAATGTAAAATATAATTATACTAGCTGACCCGGCGAATTTCGTACCACCCGCACTTGAAATATAGAAGTTGGAAGATTCTCAGACCTACTGAATACGCATATAAAATTAGGTAAAAATCGGTCAAGCCCTTTCGGAGGAGTACGTTAACTAACATTGTGACATGGAAATTTTATATATTACATTTTATAATGAGTTTAACGTAAAGTACATAATGTGATATACGTTTTTAAACTCATAATATCGTAATCATATCGATACAAAATATAATAAAATACTAATTAAGATTTATAAACAATTATTTTAAAATTAACTTACATCATGCTGTCATTATTTTACTGTAACGTAGTATCACGTTAATTTTTTGTTTAAAATGCAGGGGTATATTGTGCATATTATCTATACAAATAAATAAAATTGGAATATCTAAATGTAATATTAAAAAACCGCTTTTTACTAAAATATGCATATGTCTCTCTATTTGTGTATCTGCAACTGCTGAACCGATTTTGACGAAACATTCACAAGCAGTCAGCTCATGTAATAAGGAATAACTTAGGCTACTTTTGTTTTAGGATAGTATAGAATAAAACATTTAAATAAAAACGCGGACAAAGTCGCGAGCACATCTAGTATTACACATAAAAGCTATGCACAATGACACATAGATCACCTGACAGAAAGTGACACTGGGGTCAAAGATGGTAATGTACTAAGCCTAAAGAAACCTATTCACTCTTTAATTTAAAGGCAGCTAAGATGTATTTGTCGGGAAATACTGCTTTGGATAGACAGTTCCAAACTTCAACTAGTATAAAATATACACAAAACCTTTCTCTTGAATCACTCTATTGAAAAATAGCATCAAAATCCATTGTATATATCCATTGTATATTGTATAAAAGATCTAATAATACATAGGGACAAACAGAAATAGGACGTGACTTTGTGTTAACTATGTAGTGATACATATAGATCAGATTTAGTACCTACTCTACATTTCAAAATGTCCATTATATATTCAAGTCATATTAAAAAATTGTAAACGAATGAAAGAGCTGGGTTTGAACTTTGTATAGTTGTATAGATCCTTGTTTTTACCTTACTTTTAAAACTTTTATACTTTTCTGATAATAAACCGTGTATGCAAACTTATATTTTTATTCTAAAACTAGCATCTATATCTACGTAACGCCTTTTGGAAGTGAGGGTTGGGTATGTCAGAAACGGCATGAAAGTAGAATAAATGCGGTCGAAATGCTTGAGCTCGGCAGTATTTGTGGAGTAACGCTCGCGGACTGCATTCGGAATAGTGAGATCAGAGAAAAAGTGGGATTGAGAGAAACTGTCGGTGTAAAAAGGAGAAAGGGCATGCTCCGATGGTTTGGTCATGTAGAAATAATGAAGTATTATACAAAAACAAAACAATATACCATGCAAAAGTGGATGGATGTAGGTACCCGGGGTGACCTAGGTGGACATTCCACGACCAAATAGCACGCGTATTATCCGAGGGTGATGTCAAAAGTTTCAAATACTGACGTGATTGAACAAAGAGGTTAATAAACGTGGAGGAAGCTAGGCAAGTCTGCTGATGTCGTGACATACTGAATGTCACGACTATTTTCTCAATATTTTCTGCCTAATCCCTTAAGGTACCTGGTAAGAAGATATGTATGTATGGACGTCAGTTACACGCGGGCGAAGCCCTGTGTTGGTCCAGGTCCCCTGTGTAGAATAGATCAACTGTCTTTCTACCAGGCAGCTCGTGAGAGGCGAGCATAGGTTAACTGGGTCACTATCAACATGACAACTGGTGGTAGAGTGCTGTGCAGCAACTCGCCCGAGTAGGGATCCACCGCCTTATCTATTCCAGCCGCCATAATGACATTGCCGTGTTCCAGTCCCGAGGGTAGGGTTGCCGTTAGACTTGCACATAAGGTTTAACAGCCCCACCACAGGGCAGCGGCGCATCTATAACATCTATGGTGTCTATAGGCTACGGTTGTCTCTTACCATCAGGAGACCCGTTTGCCTGTTCGCTGTCTTATACTA